>JANCMC010040816.1:2734962-2761661 GCA_024363005.1 Charaxes varanes
ACTAGCGGATAACTACTAGTAGTTAACCGCGAATTTGTCCGCGTAAAATTAGATGAAAATTTTTTAGCGACATGATAATATAGCCTATAGCCTTCTACGATAAATGGGCTATCTAACACAGAAAGAATTTTTTAAATCGGACCAGTAGTTCATGACATTAGCTCGTTCAGGCAAACAAACAAACTCTTCAGCTTTATATATTAGTATAGATTTCTTCAACTTTTCTTGTTAAATATATAATATCAAAGTTGTACAATTCAATTCAATTCAAACTCAATTTAATAAAGAATGCGCAGCATTTCATATTAAACTGAATTCATTTTTTTTAATTTATTTTCAGCCAGTATATTTTTAATCAAATGCATACCCTTTGAATGAAACGTAATGGGATACATTAAACCTCCGTGGTAAATTTATATGAAAATAAAAACAGTGCAGTAATAAAAAATAGTGCAGTAATGAAATTTCATACATTACCGCGCTGTTTTGCTTTTAAGCAGAAAAGGCGTTCTTTCCGATCTGTTATATACATATATTGATTAATTATAAGAGTATTGCGTAGTTAGAAGAAAAAAAATATGATCTCATAATTGTGAATAACGAAAACGAAGTCGTGGATAAGATCTAGTTTACAATATACGACATGGATTACGACAGAACTACTTAAGTTTATTTATTGATCACTTCGTTTTACGATGACGAGGTACACGCATCTTGAATAAACGTAATTCAGAAATGTGACCCGAATTAAACAAGACACAAAAAAGAGATGGATGTTGTAGAAGCGAACGATATTTGGGCCAGCTAAATTAAATTAATTGCGGCTGTTTGAATTGGTCGCATTATAGAGCAATAATAGCGAGAGATATTTCTTTTTTTTTTGTATTATTATCGGAACAAATACTGACGCATGTCTTTGCAATGGTTTTTTCTGCATTTAATGTAGGTATTATGCCGGCACCAGACATAGCTCCAAGTGTATGTACAATTTTGTTCTTGAAGATTACAAAGTCCTACAAAATTATGCGCACTTATATAAGTAAGTCCCCGGTCACACTACATGATCATTCAAATGAAGCTATGTCTGGCGCCGGCATTAGGAAATTTTTTTTAATAATCTCTGCTAACCGTTGAGTTGTCTATAGTTCTACCTTTGTTATTTATCTTAGAATTTTATATAATTTCCATGATTAGGCTAGTTGAAGGGACTTCATTTCCTACACAACAACGTTTTTGCCTGCTCGCTGGATACGTTAAAAAAAGCAAAGATGTTTTTAGGATTTCGTATCTCAAAAGGAAGAGAACCCTTCGCTGTCCGTCCGTCCGACTGTCTGCCAAGATTTTTTTTCTCAAGTACGCTAAGTAATATAGAATTACACACAACAGACTCTTATCTGAAGATACGAGATGTATGGTAGTATTAAAAGATAGCAATGGGGGGGGTGAGGTGAAGGGGGCGAGAGGGGATACCCTTGCGGCTGTGGTCTGGTCCCAAGATTTTGGGACTAACGAGCCCAAGCGCGGGTGGGTTTGGTGGAGGGGTTGAAGAGTTCCCTCAGGGTATACCTTTATCGTTGGCATTGATAAGCGGGATGTTTTAATAATTTAATATATTGAGAATGCATATTTTATAAAAATAATAGCATTTGCACACCTCCTCTATATGAATTATAATTGTGCCAAATTTCATACTCCTCCGTCCGCGCAATTTTTGTATAATGGTATCGCAAGTTTTTGCTTCACATTATACGAACAATATCCATACCATTATCCATAGCATTGGTATTTATATTTTTGTATTGATAACAACGTATATCAAGTCATATCCTACTGGTCTTTTTAGGGGTTGTAGTATCCACTAATACTACGTGAATATTATTAAATATTTACTGTAATTATGTCTCACCAAATTGGTATATGCACGCGTCATAATCACACTGATCACAATGTACTTAGATAGTTGTTACCCAGTCAACGGTCGTAACAGAACTCTGCGTGCAGGTTAAGGGTCACCCAGGGCATGATTTGAGGTGTCCCATCGATTGAGTCACACCGCCATCCACAATAGACAGGCCAAATTGATGTTCTCTGCGAATCTCCACTTAGACATATTCCACTTGCGTCGTCCGACCCCTAATTAGTCTTTTTATTTTTTCAAGTTCGTTGTCCAATCCAATTTGACTTTTTCGTTTTTGATCCACGTCTTATTCTGCATCTTACCAATATGTATAACTGCAACTCAGTTTAAAATCTTCTTCTTCCTAGCATTATGCCAGTCAGGGTCCGCTTAGATTGCAGAGGATTTGGATTTGGGGTGAATTAAGATGACCCATTGCCATCTGAAGTGATCCTCGAATCCCCCACGATTTCTACATCCTCACGACTAATGTCACTGAGTGACATTAATCGGGTCCAGAAGTACAAAAGGCGGTGTTATCGCTGAAGAGCGATTTCTTCCACACAACCTTTGGGACAAGGAAATATATGAAGTGGTAAGGCAGTAGTAGGCCATGCACACACGCACATAGACACACACAAATGTTATACACGGTCACTTCACACTTATACAATACACAGCATGTTAAACTAAATTGTATAATTATGTAAAAATAACTTTTTACTATAGTATAGATAACTTCAATTTTATTTATTTATCTCTTTAGATTATTATTATTATTTGGAGCCTATTTTTTCCCGCTGTAGGGCAAAGGCCTCCCTACCCTCTTTTCATAAGGTTCTGTCTAGAGCTATGCGTTGCCAACCTCCATTATTACGATTCAAGTCATTCCTCCATCTCATTCTTGGTCTGCCGCGATGTCGTTTTCGATCTGGGATCTTGCGGAGAGATGTGGCTTCACTCTGCATTTTTTACCGCATGTATCATGGGGAGTGTTCCGAGGAATTGTTCGACCTGATACCGGCAGCTGCATTCCACCACAGGACATCTCGTCAAAGTTTGAAATTCCACCCAGACTCATCACGGCGATGTCCTAAAGTCCACACTGTGCGATTCTCTAGAAACTTTTTACCTCGTACAATTCCCCTGTTCGTCCTTAGCGTTGGCGATATGGCTGAAGATATGCGCGAAGGAGTTTGGTCTGATGCCTCTCAACTCTGGTGCGGAATTACCCCCGGCCATGGCATAGATTAGATTAACAAAAGGAAACAAAATTACTTCTGGTCGTCCTTAGCGTTGGCGATATGGCTGAAGATATGCGCGAAGGAGTTTGGTCTGATGCCTCTCAACTCTGGTGCGGACTACGATGTAGGCCACGACGTTTACTACGACGATGTCGATGATTGAGGCTACGACGTATGCTATGGACTACAATGTAGGCCACGACATTTACTACGACGATGTCGATGATTGAGGCTACGACGTAGGCTATGGGCTACGATGTAGGCCACGACGTTTACTACGACGATGTCGATGATTGAGGCTACGACGTATGCTATGGACTACAATGTAAAAACGTTGCTCATCGTAATTCGTAAAAATTCTATAGAACAATCAATATTATAAAAGTATAATCAATTTTTTGATAATGAACACGCGATAAACATTTAAGCGGTCACATTTATGTACTGATAATCGCTATCAATCGCATCATGTGTGTCATATCCCTGATATTGAGAGTCTCCTTATCAAAAGGAGCTCAGTGGCTACGTGTCCGTAAAGCTGTTAACACAAAAAAATGGGTGACTACCGTGCAGGAAAAGCGGGCATCAACGCCGAGGCCCAGGCAAGGATCAACAGCAAATACAACGACGAAATCGCTCAAGAAACTCTCGAATGGATCCGAAAGATCACAGGTCACCCGGCCAACACGTCCGGTGATGCGGAGAACCTCTATGAAGTCTTGAAGGATGGGACTCTTCTCTGCCATCTAGTTAACAAGTTTCAAGACGGATCCGTCAAGAAAATCAACCAATCGACAATGGCTTTTAAGTGCATGGAAAACATCAACGCGTTCCTAGAAGCCGTGAAAAAATTGGGCGTGCCCCCCCAAGAAACGTTTCAAACTATCGATCTCTGGGAGAAACAGAACCTATACTCCGTAGTTGTGTGTTTACAATCACTTGGTAGAAAGGCCGGCAATTACGGGCTACCGTCCATAGGTCCCAAAGAATCTGACAAAAACGTCAGGGAGTTCTCCGAACAACAACTGAAGGCAGGTCAGAACGTTATATCGCTGCAGTACGGCACTAACAAGGGACAGCAGAGCGGTATTTCTTTCGGAAACCGACGTCAGATGTGATAATTTATCATTATTGTTTTATTACTATGTATTTAAATTAATAAATATTTTTGTAAATTTTATAAAAACACTTGTTTTATTTCTAATAAGGTGTGGTGGGACACTTGAAAGAATGCTTAGTAAATGTCGATTAGATAACAGTTAAATAATCGACATATTGTTACTGCAAGTTTATTGCAATTATCGCGCTTTATCGTGTTATTAATCGTTTTATAAAAAAGTGTAGATCCTACCTTAATTTTTTTTTACTTCACTGTTTTTAATCCAATCTCTTTTAAATTTATTTTGTTATGTCTGTTAACTACATATATGTCTTTATAAGAATAGCATATATTAAAGCTTTATCTTTCTTATTACTAAATGTTATTTTGTATGCTGTCATTCGTTCTTATGTCAGAGTTGGCTTTAACTAAAAAGATATCGATAACTGTATAGAATCGCTCGTATACTTATACCTTTAGTGTCAACTTAATCCTGGAGAACATTTCTTACAAAAATAAATCTGAAGAATGCCGTATAAATAATGTTTCGCCATGAACGTGACCTTTAGGAAAACTATTATGCTAAAAATGTTTCCCTAATGGGTGCCTTACGTCACCACGCCGTATATTGATCTAAACTCGACGCAAAACCGTTACCTGGTGACTAGGTGTAACATTTTGACAAAATTACTGTCGCACTTCTATAGACAATGTGAATAAATTGAGCTTTTGTCCGATGAATGATTTCAACTGTAAAAAATGAAACTAACTTTTCACCATGACAACATTTTAGTAAGAACAAACGTAACGTAGAAAGAATATAACAGATGAAAGAATAGGGGTATCAAGGGATCATTAACTGACTCATGAGGGTAAAAGTATTCAGATTTTATGATGTGGCTTGCCTCGTTACAAGACCAGAATACCTTTTACTTCAGACTCAAATTCCAAAGATGTTTTATACAAATAGATTTATACACTCTCTTTTGATGTGTCAAGTATTTTAATAGCTTTCACTGATTCGGAAAAGATTACCACGAGAAGAATCGGCAAGAAACTCGTTAACCGCTCTTTTGAAAATAGAATCTTTACCAGGAAAATTGTGATGATTATGTGAGTGTTTTTAGCGTTTAGTTCGAATGTTTTTGTAAGATAAGAGTATCTTGTACATACATTGTAATAGATATATTGTTTCCGTCCCACTAGTGCGATCATATGTAATCCCTATTCGAAGGTCGTCGTTAACTTCATTAGCTACCCTCAATTGGATGTCTGCATCAAAGAACATATTATATTCAAAGCAATACATATTTAAAAATGTATGTAGTATTTATATTACATGTCAATAAAATTGAGTGTCTGTCTGATAATGTGCTATGTGCTATTATTATTATTATAAATAATTGCTTCTTTTAAATCCCACGATTATAAAACAGTGTCCAAATAAAACTTTTTAAGATTTTGTCCTTTTCTTTCTGGCTGACTTTTTAGATTTCTTTGCGACTTCCACTGGATAGTTAAGAAAGCACATAGTATTACGCATACGTTCGTAAAAAAGCCTTTAGAATAAAAACTCCCGCTAATACACAGTTACAATACACACTTTTATATCAGAACAACCAAGACTAAATTCAGAAAATGGTGATTAAATGGACAATGATAAAATTATCAAAACGTGTTTGGATGTAAACAATGAATTTTTTATTTAATGATGATCCGATCACAAACAGGGAACACAGAAAATATCCAAAAATTTTGCGAACTTGAAGTCTTTTTTTACAGTGATATAAAATGGAATCAAATAAACCCAGATAATGACGATACGATGTAGTTAAGCCATGACATAATTTGAATGATATCATCAACGAATTAGCTTCATGAATGTTTACCTGTCTTTATAGTAGTTTTTGAATCTATGAAAATTTCAAATGATTTTGTTGGTCTTGGAGAAAATAAAATTCTAGCTAAGCAGAGAAAAAAAGCATGTAAAGAAATTTGTTCATTTTTAACATCAGTATAAACCAACTACAATCACAATCATAATCAAACAAGTAATACAATTCACAGCGCACAATACGATGACCGTAAATATATAACGCTAAGCAGAGAAAAAAAGCATGTAAAGAAATTTGTTCATTTTTAACATCAGTATAAACCAACTACAATCACAATCACCATGCCTATCCCTGTTATCCCTGTGTATCCCTGTTATCCATGTCTATCCCTGTTATCTTTATGTATCCATGCCTATCCCCGTTATCCCTGTGTATCCCTGTTATCCATGTCTATCCCTGTTATCTTTATGTATCCATGCCTATCCCTGTTATCCCTGTGTATCCCTGTTATCCATGTCTATCCCTGTTATCTTTATGTATCCATGCCTATAATATAAACTTACAGCGCTATCCAGCAAGTTCTAGAAGTAGCAGAGACGTAGTAAATAATTAAAAAGAATATAAACTGACAGCGCCATCCAGCAAGATCTAGAAGTAGCAGAGACGTAGTAAAGAATTAAAAAGAATATAAACTTACAGCGCTATCCAGCAAGTTCTAGAAGTAGCAGAGACGTAGTAAATAATTAAAAAGAATATAAACTATTTTTGTTTTTAATTATTAGAATCCCGACTCCACATCAGACCGGGATCACTCCTGCCTTGTGATAACTAAACGAACACGCCATTTTACGTAACATCCAACATAACGCTGGGAGTACACTGGAGACTAAACGCGATTTTTGTTTTTAATTATTAGAATCCCGACTCCACATCAGACCGGGATCACTCCTGCCTTGTGATAACTAAACGAACCCGTAAGTGTCAATTTTTCATCCCCCATTGATAAGGAATGGGGGATGAAAAAGTACCACTTAGAAGCCATAAGTGTCAATTTTTTCCTCACCCCATTCCTTATCAATGGGAGATGAAAAAGTGACAGTTAGAGTCCGTAAGTGTCAATTTTTCATCCCCCATTGATAAGGAATGGGGGATGAAAAAGTACCACTTAGAAGCCATAAGTGTCCTGTGAAGCCTCGGCAAAGATGACTCAGCCGAGATGCCTCAGCCGTGATGCCTCAGCCGTGACGACTCAGCCGTGATGACTCAGCCGTGATGTCTCAGCCATCATTGCTCAGTTACTCAGCCGTGATGACTCATCTGTGAAGCCTCGGCAAAGATGACTCAGCCGAGATGCCTCAGCCGTGATGCCTCAGCCGTGACGACTCAGCCGTGATAATCGCTATTATCGTTATTATCGTTATTATCGTTATTATTGCTCGTAT
Source organism: Charaxes varanes (assembly GCA_024363005.1). NCBI lineage: Eukaryota > Metazoa > Arthropoda > Insecta > Lepidoptera > Nymphalidae > Charaxes > Charaxes varanes. The sequence continues at coordinate 2,742,480 of JANCMC010040816.1, forward strand.
CGTTATTATAGATCATTATTATCGTTATTATCGTTGTTATCGTTATTATCGTTATTATCGTTATTATCGTTATTATCGTTATTAGAAATCGCTATTATCGTTATTATCGTTATTATCGTTATTATTGCTCGTATCGTTATTATAGATCATTATTATCGTTATTCTTAAGGAATAATTCTTAGAGTGCATTCTAAATAGATCATTCTTGGAGATCATTGTGTGATAAATCGTCACTAGTCGCTGACGAGATAATTAGTTTGTGTTTGAGACATTTTTCTAAACGCGTTATTTAATTAATTTCTTTTTGGTTAAATTATTGTGAGAACGTTATATTTAACGTTACTTTGTGGCTGGTTATTTATTTTTTTAATTGACTTACTTAGTTAATGATAAGAAATATAAAACAAATTAATACATATTTGTTAGAAAAGGATTAATAGTTTGCTTACAAATAAATAAACATGGTTTTAAGTACCTTACATATTGTTTTAATCATAATTTCATATTACTATGCTCTTTAATGTTGTAAAAAATATAATGGACAAAATTGTCACAGCGGCGGTTCGCGAGGGGTTATGAGTTTTACTGTATTGTTGTACCTGTGTTTTAAATTTAATTGTGTATTGTCAAAATTTTGTATTTATTATTGTTAATTTTAGATTATTGTTAATTTGTTATTTTAAAAAATATTTATTCACATTTTTAAACATTAGATATAGACTGTAATAGAGTTAAGAATATTATACGAGATGGGAAAAGAGCGACCCAAAAAAGAACGAGCCAATGCCGCAAAATACGTTGTAACAAGTTGGAAAGTTAATAATATATAACGCAGCTTTCGTATTAATATACTGAGGTGAATAAATAAGGGTACAAATCTAAGAATGTAGTGAACTACTCTATACATATGTTAGCTTAAACGCGCTAATCTCAGGAACTACTGGTCCGATTTGAAAATGTATTTCAGTGTTAGACAGCCCATTTATCGAGGAACCCTATAGGCTATCATCACGCAAAAATTGACTCTATTTTTTACCTTATTTTACGCGAACAAAGACGCCGGCACAGCTAGTATAGACGTAATTGTAAAACGTTAATGTATTAAATTGAGCCAATAGAACCTCCCACTAAAAGGTTTTTTTTAGTCTTGGGAAAAGCTTGGGACGTATAAAAAATATACATTTGTAGTCAATTTTCGTAATACCGTCCGTGGGAAAAGTCGTAAAGTTGGAGAAGTTATTGATAGTTGATGGAATTATGCTTCGCTTCGGCATGGAATTTAGGATATACAGTATATAATGGAATGGAATTTAGGGTATACAATATATAATGGAATGGAATTTAGGATATACAATATATAAGTACAGGAAATACAAGTAAGCATCTTACTTTGTATTTTCTGTACAATTTCTGTTAAAATTGTATAGAGGAAAGATTGGAATACAGATTTAATTGAATAGGATCTCAAAGTAATGGACCAATTTGAAAACTTCTTTAACCATTACAATAGTAATTTGTCCCTTAGGTACATAGCGATAGCGTATTTTAAAAAAGATGAGAGAGATTTACGGATGCATGCTTGACGCTCTTTCACGGAAAAACTGGTGAATGGATTTCACTAAAATCTTGCTATAATATACTTTATACATCAAAATAACACATAGGCTATAAAATTATAAAGATATTGTGTGAATTGTCCAAAATATAACGATAAATGTCAAGTAAGTATTGGTACTTATTGGTTTCTGTGTGGTTTTTCTCCCATGTTGAGAATATTTCAACAGAGACTGTGCGATGGTCAAATTTAGCTGTCTGCATCTGCATTCTGGGCTTCTTACGACTTATCTGTTCCCTTTACAACCAATATTTTAAAATTAACTAGCTATTACCCGCGACTTTGTTTGTATAAAATTAGGTGTTTGTATTTGTAATAGTATCCTTAAAATTTTTAGTAGTCTAAATTTTTTTGTTTGTTACCCTTATTCTTATGATATATATACATAAGTTACCCTATGTTATATCTTATACTATTAGCTATCTGACCCTATTGTGAAATTCGTCCATAGCGAACCTCTACGGACTACCTCGGTGCCAAATTTCAAGTTTATAGCAAAAAAACTTGAAGGACTTAAAAATAAATTTCTAGACCCCCTTAATCCGGTCCTGTCACAAAATCCGCTTTCAGCGGACGCCCACAAACTTAAAACTGCCTCCCTGCTGAATTTCATGTTTGTACATCCCGCAGTTTTCGAGATTCCGTTGAAGGTGACCTTTTGCTTTTTTATGTACATATATACATAGATAAAAAGTTACTTACTAGATACCACTGTTCTTTGAACAGAGGGCCAGAAACACCGCCACGATTTTATATCTATTTATTATAAAGCATCACGACCAATACATATTCCCCGCCGCGCTGAGCGCGCTGACGCCGCTGTACAAGGACAGCCTGCCGTCTGTGACGCTCGCGGCCGCCATCCTTTGTCGCGACGCGTTCGCGATGGCCGCCTACGCGGGCTATAGTCTAATTTTATTTTTAAAACCTTGTGATGTTTACACACTCGCAGTGATAGTTAGTGTCTTAATTAGATTGTTTATAGTGAGTGTATGTTTAATTTTTAAAGTTTTACCGAGTTTTTAGGTAGTAAGGTTACCGCACTCGGCTGAATCTTTGGGCATTCCGTACAAAAAATAGAATAAGACGAGATCATTCCTTATTATTTACTGTTCTTCAGTTTAGATGATGTGCATCGCTTTGAATAAGTTTCTAATAAACAAAAACTTGCCTTAGTTTCAAATCAACAATTTTAGCTTAGTTTGGCCTTTTAAAGAAGTAATCTCATGATAATGCACTTTCTGAGAGTTTAGTTTCTGAAGTACGTTAACTCGTTACTTAATCTTCTCGCCTTATAATGTCATATGATTTTTAGACATTTGTATTTATCATGTGACGTTGCATGTAGTATCCAAGTATAATCTTCTTAATTCACAGTGAAAAAATCAGATATTCGTAAGTCAAAATTCCAGAGAGTTCAGCTACGAAACGGTTTCTTTATTCAAAACATGGAGACTACATACAGGAGTGACATGTCTGTATATTTAAAATGTCTGTAGAATTACGTCAACAAGGCTATTACGTAAATAAGGCATTCTGGACGGTTTTTGAAGTACTGTCTAAGCTATAATGTTGGACACATTTTCAACTATTTTCCCATAGGAGGCGTTACTTATTATATTCTCCACAATTCAAAGCAGCAAACATCTAAAGTGTAGAACCTTCGCGGCGGATGTGGGTACAACAGATAAAAAAAATATCCGGGAGTTAAAACCACAAACTAGTTTTTAGTATCACGAATTAAAAACGAATTTTAATACGATACGATCATCTCGAAATATAAGATATCTAGTGCTAATACACAATCGCACCCCATTCCGCCATCTTGTAACAAATATCAGCCGTTTGTTTTTAACCATTAACACAAGTTTTCATTTTAATAATATTATATACATTATTTTAACATGTACTAAAAATTGATAAGGAGGGTTTGCACACCGACGATAAAAAGATCGAGGCAATTATAAATGCGCCCTCACCTAAAGATGTCTCACAATTAAAAAGTTTTTTAGGTCTTGTCAATTTTTATAGTAAATTTTGTAATAACATGTGTTCCGTATTAAAACCGTTATACGGTTTGCTTAAAAAACATGTTAAATGGTACTGGAGTTCTGAGTGTGAAGGACGTCGTGAAGAAGATTTGCCGTTCAGAACGAAATATTCTTGCGTACAGTGTAAGAACGAAGCACTGCCCGGCGCATAATATTGAAGTGTGCGGTGAATAAAGAAGAACATTGCACGGCTAGAACGTTGTCGTGCAACGTTAAGAACGTAAGAGCCGCCGTTTAGCGTCTTGTTCCGTGCAGCGTGACGAACGAATCGCTGCCCGGCGCCACCAGAAATAATTCGGGAAAAAACGAAAAAAATTTGGAAAATATTCAAATTTGTCCAGGACCTATTGAAAAGACAAAAAATAAAAACGACAGTGATACTGAAAACGAAATTTTTTCATCTATGATAAAAAGAAGAAAAAAATGTTACCTGACTAATCACGACAACAAATTAAGGCTTACGTTAAATAGTAGCTAAGCTTCAAAAAGAAATAACGTACTTGCCCAAAAATAAACATTCTTCTTAAGTTCTTATTACTTCCTTTAAGTCGTCTTATTCTAATTAAAGAATCTTCGATCAAAAAATGTTTTAAATATAATGTAGTTAGCGAAATAAGTACTTTTTCTAAGCTTTCTTAAAATGTCTTCGTCTTTTTTTACTTTAAACCTTTTAAAATATTTTTAGCCTGCTTAAATATTTTTCTATACTAATCTCTACTATTATATAAAGCTGAAGAGTTTTTTTGTTTGATTGAAAGCGCTAATCTCCAGAACTACTGGTCCGATTTGAAAAATTCTTTCAACGTTAGATATCACATTTATAGAGGAAGGTTATAGGCTATATACCATCACGCTAAGACTAATAGGAGCAGAGCACCAAAGAAAAACTTTTCAAAATCGGAGGTTTTTTTAATATTAAACTCAATTTTCCACATAACATATTTTTGTATTACACCTATTAAAAAGGTATTTCATATTAAAAGTTCCTAAGGTTAAATTGTCGGTGCTATTTTCCGTACAGTTTCACTGCGTTCCGATATTTCATCATGATTTTATTTACGATCATTATTTATGAATATTAAACTCAATTTTCCACATAACATATTTTTGTATTACACCTATTTATATTTTTTATTGTGTAGTAGAGCTATAAAATAATGACCGAGGATTTAATATTAAGTGAAAAAGATTAAAGATATTACCCACAATTATTATTATTATTTTAAATATTTGTATTTGATTGTTTAGTGATTAAATATAAAGTTTTACTATACATTGTTGCATTATGAATTAAATTTGTTTTGTGTCGTAATAATTAGAACGTAAGGATAATTGGATTTAAATTATATTACATAAAAATTATCACAAAATAGCTCTAGTTTCAAAATCGTATAAATAAACATGAGTAAGAAATTTATAACTAACTAATTAAAGCCAACACTGGCTAAAGATTTGCGACTCAATTAAAAATGTTTTGTAATTGTTCCGAAAATTATTTAAGCTATTTAGTAATCTATGAAGGATAGGCTCTTCTTCTTCTTCGATATATTTCATAACATCTTTAAATAGTGGTCCTAAATTACGCTTTAGATTTGCTAATTAGAATAAGTCACTTAAGGTTTTTTGAGGGGACGATATATTTCATAACATCTTTAAATAGTGGTCCTAAATTACGCTTTAGATTTGCTAATTAGAATAAGTCACTTAAGGTTTTTTGAGGGGACGATATATTTCATAACATCTTTAAATAGCATCATCTTAAAACTGTTAAAGCACATACAACGTTTTCCTCAAAAGCAATTCTAAAGCTAAAAGCTCTGCACGTTGTATAGTTTTAATATTTAAGATGGTTATAAATTATGAAGGCGAAATATTAAGCTTCTTTTCAATGTAAGCACTAACTGAAGTTTGTCTGAAAGCTTTTGAAATTTGTTTAAATATTTACTAATCTTATAATGACCACGTTACGGCGTACGGTTTGCCTGCGCAGTCCGGTAACTTCTATGGGAACGTTCCGGTGTACTGTAAAAATTGAAAATTGATATTCGATTTTGTGCTCGTCAACCACCCACATTTAAAAAGCTGCCTCACTCTCACTCCGGTCTACCTGTACAGGTTGGCCCCTTCGGTAACCGTAACTTGGATGTCAGATATTGAATTAATCGATCGAGGATAAACATTTAATCATTCGGCATTACATTTACTTCTAAAAACAATCGCAGTGCTAACGGTACAAATATTGATTCGTGTGTTATTTAATGAAATCTCGTAGCCTTTGATCCAGATAATGAATTACGTTCACCTGTCATTTATAAAGGTGTTTCGTACCATTGTCCATTTGATGTTTCACTGTGGAACACCTTTATTTATGAAATGAAATTAACGAATATGTATATTTTTTTATTAATCTACAGATGGCTGTAATTATGGTATACGTTCTAATTATCATATACGTTTCTATTTTATGACATAAGACTATATCGGTTGTACCTACTTGATGCCACTATGATGTTGTGCAAAATACATAACAAGTATAGAGAATGCAATAATGAGTAACATCTCTTATGGGAGCAAAAGTGGAAAAAGTGTCCTATTATAGCTTAGATAGAAGTTCAAAAACCGTCCAGAATGGCGCTGGTTTAGACCAATCTTATGGTATGAGTGTTGCAATAGTAGATGAATTAACAAACAACCCTCCAGAACGGCGCGGCATGTTATGAAAGTAGCAACGAATTGACCAAAAATAACCTTTTAAATTTACTATGATGCTGATGTGGCGCCCCCTTATTTACGTAGTCCGACGGACATTTTTAATACACAGAGATGTTACTCCTTCATGTAGACTCCATGATGAAACGGCATAATAACTCTTTCAAATTTGTATTCTAAAGTAGAATTTGAAATGAGTGGCATTCATATCATTCTTGTTTAGAAAAGTTAGTAGTTTTTGTGATGCTTTAAAGTAAATTATGCTGTTACTATTCAGTTTTTTATAATGCCGGAGCTGGACATAGCTCAAAGTGTTTGTACATTTTTGTCCTCGAAGACTACAAAGTACTATAAACTTTGCGCACTATATGATCATTGATATAATCATTCAAACAAAGCTAGGTCTGTCTCCGGGATAAGGTGGAAAGATGTTGAACCTATTAAGGCTAAAGTTTTTATTAAACTTACATTCATAGAGTCTTCGCCCATAAATTTGTAGATCTATTAAGAATATCTTCTTCAAAGATTAGCTGATAAAATTGGTCTTTTTTTAGCCAGTCTTCAAATTAGTCTTCCCTTTATATCCTTCCTAATATAATGAAGATAGTCTTAATTCAGATTACAAGATCCCTTTGAAATATTTTCTTAATATAAATTTAAATGTAAACTAAATTTAATTTAAATCAATGCCGTTTAATCATGGAAACGTAATAATAAAAGCGGATTGTATTATCAAATTTAAATACAAATTGAAAATTTTAGGTATGCTGGATCAACATAATTGAATTTACGTTTTCGGTTATTCTATTATACATAAATAGAATTGAAGGATCTGTTTATATTTTGGGTTCCGTACCTTCCCAAAAAGAAAAAAGGAACTCATCACTTCGTTGTCCGTCAGTATGTCTATCTATCAAGGCCCTTTTTCTCAGGAACGCGTAGAATTACAAAGTTGAAATAAGTGCAAAGTACATTCCCTTGAAGCTGTATAAAAATCATCCTTCTATGTGTCCACAATTAAAAAATATAGCTGTTCATGTCACATTTCCCATACATTTTTTGCAAAGAGAACCTTTACCTGTAGGATGCTTCCCGTTCGCCTAGAATCATGTAATTTGACAAAAAGCTATATATTGTAGCACAAGTATAGGAAAACATCCGAAATCTAAAAATTTCTCGCTGTATGAGTGTCTGTCTGTCTATCCGACAATACCTTTTTTTCTCAGAAATACGTAGAAGTATAAAGTTGAAATTAAAACCAGACTCTGAGGTTTATTATCCCTTGAAGCTGTGAAAACATCATCCCTAAGTATACGCAATTAAAAGATATGGTCATTTAAAACACTTTTCCCATACTAATACACTCTCAAAAGTGAATCAGAACTTATAAGGTACTTTCCATTGATCTAGAATCATGGAACTTGGCAAAAAGCTATATCTTGAAGTACAAGTAAAGGTAAAATTCCGAAAATCGTATAATTTATAGTTACATCATAAATAAATTGACTGCTTTATTTTTGTCCTTTATTTCCATATAATGAGGAAGATTCACTATCATTATGAGAATAGGAAAGTCAATAAAAATTTATAGATATGGGAGAAACACTTTCATTTTAGCCAAGAAATGCCTTCAACGACGACCCTTTTCGCAAAGGAATCCGATAACTTAGGAATATTAATAAACGGGAGTGCGGGATTCTCTGGCACTATCAAATCTCGTAGAATCCAGCAGAACAATGGTCACTTAGTAAGACACTAGAGGCTAGCTTTCGTACACACTCTGGTACTCTGGATGAAACTGAATCACGTGAAACTTAACCTCAAATTAAAGGAAAGGAGATGTGCAAATCAGCATCTCCTTACTACCCTTCTCGTGCTATTTTTTATGTTACAAGATGCAAACGATCAAGCGGTTCACATAAGTGACTATTAACGCCCATGGACATCTGCAACACCAGGAGGCTAGAAGATGAATTGCCGGGCTTTCCATTACGATATTAAAAAAAATACACTGAATAATTAAGAGTTCGATTGTATAGCCATACTTTGCTTCAATTACGACTCTTTTTTAATGACCAAGATGGAAATAGTCAAGATACGCTTATACAAAAGGGTTCCGTACCTGATACGTGACAAAGGTATTTGTGAAATAACTAAAAGTTGCTGTCTGATTTTGCTCAAAATAATTTTCCTAATATATATCGTGTAGCTAATTCTGTATTTTAAAAGACACACAACTTTACAAGAGTGCCAATTTTATGTAAAGTAAAATACACATCTAAACTTATTTAATAAATTGCATGAAATAAAACTTAAACCATTTTACCTACCATTTCACTTAGATAAACGGATTAAAAAAGATTTTATCTACAGTGTGCAATATTTTTATATCGCACATTTAATTGATATATATTATTAAATTATTTAATTTGAGAAAATTATAAAGTCAATTTATTGATTTAGATAAATTTACAAATTCAATTCATTTATTTAGATAAATTTACAAATTCAATTTATTTACTTAGATAAATTTACAAAATCAATTTATTTATTTAGATAAATTTACAAAATCAATTTATTTATTTATATGAATTTACAAAGACAATTTGTTTATTTTCCACTGAGCTATCGATATTTCTCATTAAACTTAGGTAAGATTATGCTTACATAGAATTTTTATCTGAAAAATGAATTCCAATATTTGTAAAGACTTAATACTGCTGAAAGAGCAAATCTGCTATTGACAACTTAATTGGTATATGTTTGTACGATATTATTAAAGTTGCCGAATGAAAGCGATTTTAAAAAGTTGGAATAAATTGCGTCAATAAAATTCTTTCATTTCCAACGATACACTACTTTGAAAGTAGCAAGTTTCTAAAAATTCCGTGAACAAGCTTGTTCAAGTCGCTTTTGTGTTGCATTGTATGATACAAAGAGTTTTAAAATGGTTTTAACGCAATTTAATAGTTATATTTCTCAAGTGCTGCTGCCTTTTATTTCGACCTGGAGTTAGTACTCTTAGATAAAACGTGTTAGAACAGACTTATTGGTCTCATTCATTAGTAGATAATTAACCAATCACTTAGCTGTCATGTATAGATACAGATAGCAGCTATTACGCTAGCGTAGTTCCAATTAGTTACCCGTATAATAGCTTCAAAGCATGCCAGTAGCGCGCCGCTACTAAATACCTCAGCTATTTGTATATAACCGTAAAGCGTGAAATTCATCTGATAGAATGCAATAATTAATGATCTTATATGTCTACTTTAAATTCTATACAAAATATTTTTATATACTTTTAGTTTTAAATATTATGTATATATTTGTCAGCAAGGAACTTAATTCGCGTATTGTGGTTAAATTAAGTCAACCATACGTAATGGAATCTTACTTTGGGTTAACGGGTCAGATGTAAATGTAATGTTTGTTTCACAAAAAAAGTATATCCGAAGTTTTACAAGTAACGTTAACACAAAAGGATAAAAGTGTACAAAGTGACTATCTACTATTTTACGAAATATTTATATCAATTATCGTTGTTTACGACTGAGCCATACTAATTTTGAACAGCGACAAAAAAATATGATTAGATATACATTGATTATCAAGTACTAATTGCGCGTATGTATGATTTTTGTTTGAAGCCCTAACAGAAACAATTAATCGACTCTATTGGTGCTGAGGTGAAGCCAGAGTTAAAAGATCAGAACTAAGATGCCGCCCAGCTTAGATGCCGGAAGTTAATTTTATTTTTCTTTATTAGAACACCAACAAGCGTGTATAATATTATTATGGTGTGTAATTCTTATATGTATAATTCGAAATTCAACTAATCTGTGTATATAATTTGACATTTTATTTTTCATCATTTGCTGAAGGGTTGAAAATTGATTAAGCATAAAATTTCATGTGTAAAATGGAACGGAGCAGCTATTTGCTCTCTTGAATAAATGAAGCAATCCCCTAGGGGCGTTTTCGATACGCGGCATCACATTTCAATCTGTTTTCCAGGTCACCGCGCAACACACGAACTTTCTTCAGTATCTTGTTTCAACTTTTTGATATCTATTTTTTGACGTGAAAGTGATTAAAAATTCCTTCCATATTACAAAGCTTACGTCGATGTTCCGTGAAAGACTTTAGGCGTCAAATAAACGCCGGTTAATATCAAGATTGGCCGGTTTACATCTATATTCATTGATAACATAGTTAGGGCAATTTTATTGGAACTGCAGCGTGATGTGACTGCGGTGTTTGTGAGTGTGACTATACGTGTGGACGAATACTTCTACTATATGTACTAAGACGGTATATATGTATATAGTTTCCAATATACCTGGAAGTATTACATTTTACATTACCAAAACATCAAAAAAGTGTCGATGTTTGTAAATCACTACATACACTTTAAGTCTATAACTAAATTTGTTTACGCACACCAAAAACAGAAATTCGTTTAAAGCCTAAAACCCTCACTGTGCTTTAAACTCACGTAGGGTCTACGTTTGAAATTCAGTACTTTACATTTTTATTACCAAAAAAATTAGCCTGTAAATTTTCAATGTATAAATTCGCATGTAAATACGATTTGTAAATAAATATTTAATGTATTTTTCTAATCTGCTCAGATATTTGTAATATGTACATGTTTAAACTACACCACACCTTTTCTTTGAAAGATCATAGTGGTTCGTTTTAAAAATGCTAGGATAAGTATAGACTTCTACTGATAGATAGTGAGACAGTGAGAGAGAACTTCTTATTGAAGTAACTGCACTAAAAGCTTTAATGAAAGGTACTGTGTAATATGAATTAGTGAGATATGTGCCTAATTTTAAAATCTTTTGATAAAAATAACAGTATGTCCTGAATAGAAGACAAAACTTGCAGCTTTTATAAAAAAATGTCGGGTTTTTTCCGTTTCTTTACTCTATTACTCATTAAATGATATTACCGACAAAACAGCACCATATGAAGTGCAATAAAGTTTATTATCCTATCTTTAAGATGGTGTCAAGAAAAGATTCGCGTTTGTCGCACTGATCGATGTTGCTGGTATTTTATACGCATTGTTTTACTTCTGAGATTCAAATTAAGCAACAATTGAAAATATTTTAACAGTATAAATAACATTTTCAAGTTTTATAAATAAATACTGTAGGTTAATTTAAGTCTTATTCAATATTTTAATTATAATGTTTAAGCAAAACAATTTTCTTGGCATTCTTTGATCTACAAAACGAGTATGGTTGTGGAATTCCCGAATTTATTTACAAAAGCAAAATCAAAAGTAGATCAAAACCAAATGAAGTATCTTTAAAATGACTTATAATAAAAATTATATGCGTAACCGTAGGCATTGAGTGAATTTCAAATTTCTAACCATTTTGCAATGCTATAACATTACGAATAAAATTTGACATGACTATTATAAATCCCACAAGTAAACATATTATTTACACTAAAAATATAGGCCTAAATAACTATAACTTCTTATACATATAATAAAAAAAATGACTACTAGAAAATAGATCAGGATATTGATAATAATTATCGCTATCGCACCATATGAATACTTTTGTATCACAACTGTCATGATATTGGGCGCACAAAAAGGCACAAACTAAAATGGAATCTTCTTTGTAAATATATTGTTGTTAGTATAATAATAAAAAAAAATATTTTTAATGATAGAATTGTCGATTGGCTCATGTAGACGTAATGACTTAAGCTTGTCATTATAGATAATGAACTGGTAAAGGCTCAATTACAGTTGGGTCCAAAATAACTATCGTAAAGATCGATGAGTTTTATAATTAACTGGCCATTTTTAGTTATAAGGAACCAGTCTTTTTCCTTCTTATCCAGTATTACAATTACTTAAAAAATGTGAGTCTTATTACTTACAAAACAAAGCAATAATATAAGTTTCACAGAATAGGATAAATATGCATATGGACCCAGCTGCAACATTTGATAAAGTGTAGTTTCTAATATTCCAGTCTCATTTCGCTGCATATCATATTTAGTATTTATTTGTTCAATAAAACAATTTTACTGAAAAAGATATGCATAATGCAATTTTCATTTATAGAGTCATCGAAACTTGCACAACGCAATAATGGTGTCTTATAAAAAGTACCTACGTTTTCTTTAAATTGTTTTGAAAATAGAACGAAAATATCATCTAGTCTGAATTGTAAGCATTAATTGTAAATTATTAAAAAATAAGGTGAGGGATTGAGGGTGATTTTTGTAAAGTACGCACAATTTACCTTATTAAATGTATTATATAATAAAAATAGTATTGAATTAAATTATAAAATCAACAATTTCGTAATTATTATAGGCGCGTATGTTGTGAAAATATTTAATATAAGTATTAATAAAAATTCTGATTTAACATCTACTTGACCATTCTATTTTGAAATTATACATGTAAAGAGTGTTCTTGAACAGAATTGTTTATACTAGATTAGAGTGATATACTCTCACGACGTGAGCTGTCGATCTGTATTGGGTTGATTATAATTATTAAAAAAATATATATTTATTCATTGTAACATTGAATATAGTCAATGTTATACTATGTAAACAATTTTTTGTATATAATATACATAGGTGACTAATGGTGGTTTTGTATATTCGAAATATTTTGTAAGATCTGTAAATGTTCCTGTTGTCGAGGAGATTTATCTACTTGACGTGTGTTTCGTGCTAAAAATGAATATTCCAGTTCTGCCACTTGGCGAACTCAGCTCAGCATCTAGACATTATCTCATTAGGAAATTTTGTTATTTCCTTGTGAGTTCTGTGAATTATCGTGACAGATATAAATCGCTACAAAGACTTATGGAGATCGTGAATATGGACTTTTCGAGAAAAGCGATTGGATATGTCTTATTGGATTCACGACACTGTTAAATACTTTAGACGGATGCGCGGGTGCATTGGACGATCAATAACGTTGGGTCCACATGGTATGGGCCAACGTTGTACCAGGACACCTTTCTAGTCATAAGGAATTATCTGCACAATCTATTGTAGACGTTTATTGATGTTTTCAATTAAAAAGACGACAATTGTATTTTATCGTAGTGTGTCCTATTGTTAGAAGTTCATACCGAAAAGGTTTCCTGTTAGGATTAAGTATCATCGCCGTGTGCAGAAGTATCTGTACAGCTTTAAATTTCGATCTACATTGCATTTTGATATTACTATCTAATCATTTGATTCCAAATGTGAGTACATAATTCCTATTCGACATGACACTTAACAGTTGCGAGGTCACAATTATTTTATACGCACTTTGAATTGTGCATCTATTAAAAACATTTTAAATACGTATTGGATTATATATTTAATTCGTGCGTGTTTTTGAAATGTCAATTTCGTTAGATTACTTCGTAACTACCTCAGTGTAGCACCTGTGCCAAGACGGTAGTCGATAATAACTGTACAAAAATTCATTATACTTGTATCACTGTCATGACATTTTTGAATACTTTGATGTATTGTGACCGGTGTTCGTACCGATTGTGATAATACGATCAGTGTAACATACCGGTCAGAAGTCGAGTGAGCATCACGAATTTATAATTAATCCTAATTAATTGAAAAAATGTTTTCTATTGACCGTGATTCCGCTCAAAACTTGTGCATCGTGACTAAAAAGCACGGCAATAACACAATTCCCAATCATAATACTTAAGTTCTAGATTAAGTAGTCATATATAGGTTAAAGTTTTCGCCTGTGAAGTCTTTCGTTTTGTAGAAACATTTTAAATAGACAGAAAATGCGACTGTATTGGATAGAAAAATATTAATCGTATGTGTTTCAATATCAAGAATATTTATTTGCTCAAATTTGTCGCAATCAAATTAGTAGTTTACTAGAAATTGTATTGTACTCGAATGTTATTTAAGCGTACCGCCCGTTTCCGAAACCCAAATACCTAAAGCAATAAGAGAATAACATTGGAGAATATTAATCATGCAATAGTGCAAATTTGCTCAAAGTTCTTATATTCCCTGATCTTTGGATAATATATTTTATATCAGTAATGAGTAGACGAACTTTAAATTTCCGCTGATTCGGATTAAGACATCCCTATAATAAAAAATAAGTAATGTCTTATTTTACAAATATACCCGTAGTGCTAAATATTAAATAAATTTACTTTTAATAACCTATAATTCGAATGTTGTGAATATAGCAATCGTTAGATGAAAGTATACTTATTTACTTGTGTAAATAGTATTACAGTTTTAAGAGAGAGATAACGTTATTGAAGTTAGCGAATCGACCAAAATAATTATTATTGATTATTAACAATTGAGTTGCTCAAAAATTCGCTAATAATTGGTAGGCTGGCATAATAATTTCTAGTGATATGCGAGCCAAATTTTTTTTAACGTCGATTCTCGTCGTTTCGGAAAGACAACGCAATATATTAGAGTGATATAAATTTGTAATAATATGTTTATAAGTGTTTATTAAGTAAATTTACGTTGATTATGGTTCTAACAATTAAATCTAATTATTCTTTGGTAGCTAAGTGGATTGGACATTTCATTGGCGTTTCAGAAACAGGCGGTCAGCTTCAAGAACTTAACTATATTGAAGAAACAATGATATACATTCCTAAATCTTCTTCACTAAATCAATTGAAAAAAGTGTACCTAATTCATTGCATAAATGAATTTTTATCATGGAAGTGAGATGTCACCTATAGTTGATTTGTAACACCGTTACGATGTGACATTTTATCTTCTATTTCTCTATGTATCAGTAAAAAACCCACGGCACAGACCAAAATTCTGATTCCCTTTTCAAAACTTCATTCGTCTTCTAAAATTTAAGCTACATCCGGCTCATACGCACTTAGATTATCTTCTGTGTAGATTGAATTTCACCAATACCTTTCTCATTCTAGAAGGACACAAGACGGGTTACCGTCTATTATGGATAAATGTTTTATTGTGTTTTGTAATGGTACATACAAGCTCCATGGTTTTCCTATAACTCGATAAATATTTAATATATTCGGTATTTTTTTTTAAACTGTCACATCATTAGAAATAGATGAATCGGAACATAATTAAAATGCAGTTGGATACAAATTATTTAGTAATAATAATAATAACGTCAACTAATATATTACTATAGCGTTTTTAACATAATTTAAGCAAAAATGAAGAGTAACACTTAAATTCATACCATTTTAGCCCTTTTACTACTTATTCCGACGACAACAGGCCCCTAGCTGCCTTATATATCATAAAATCACCAGTATAATTAAATTCTTGAAGCGTTAAGATTAAGGTCTATATTAAATAATATACAATTTTAATAATATCGGCGTATATATCAGTAGCTATATTTATTATATACTAATATTATGCTTATGTTATTAGATGTTCTGCGTATATCGAAAATATCTTAATCAGTTCATGTCTTTTCAACTAAATACTATTTATCAGCGTCGAGTTATACTATAAACTCAACACTTTACTATCAGATCCTTCAAATATAAAATTCTTAAAAAAGTTATAAAAATTTGTATCTTTGTCAATAATATTTACTCGTTTAAATACGCAAAGCGTATATCTAGGATCATTGTGAACTTAGGTAGGACAAAGAATTAATCATAATTACTTAGATTAGCTTTTGACTGGTCAATAGAAGAGAAGACGATGTATAATTTCTTTTCTACCTTTAGCCCGATAACGTCAACTGCGAGACATAGTCCTCCTTCATTGACTCCTAATAAATTAATATTAGTATTATACATATATATAGCTTACTATGTTCTTATTTTAGCCTTCAACAATAGTTGCAAAGTGGAAAAGCAATTATAAACTATCAGTGGATAAGTTAAATCTTTTCTGTTAAAATAACTTAGTATGAGGAAAAGCCAAATTTACGAAAAGGGTTTTATTTAAAAAAAAAACAATAAAAAGTTGAAATATGTGGTATTTCGGCTTATGTGGACATAGTATTGACGTTTATATCAAAGATAAATAAAATGTTGAGGTTGACATATGAGGTTGCATCACTTATATATATTAATTCTTTTTCCTACCCAGGCACCAATATACATATTATATTCTTCGAAGTGAAGTATTTTTGCTGTTTTAACTATTTTGTCCGATAATAGCCTACATATATGGAATAGGAATAATTATATTAATCACTACTCTATGTTTTACTACAAAAAGCGACAGGCTTAAATAATATGGCGCGGTATATACGTAAACACGGCGCCATATTTGTTTTGATAAATTATATGCAGATTTGAAACTGACAGTATACAACACAATGATTTAGCATGCTTTCGGAGGGCCTAGCACGAATTTTGCGAACCGACGTAAGTCCACTTTACTTAGGATGAGGATGTTCGTGCTATGCCCAAAGGGGACCTTTCTTAGTGACAACGCGGGTTGCATTGACATTGATTTAAAGCGCGACACGATAAAGGCTCGTCTCCTGTGGGCCTAGCACGAACATTTTCATATCTTAAATAAAGTCGACCCATCGACTTCGGACGGTTCGAAATGTTCGTGCCAGGGCCTCGGAAAATCCGATAACATAGTTAAAATTTAAAAAATACACATTGCTTTTAGCATCTAGATATCAATGTTTATTGGATGTTACTATTTTCATTGTGTCCGAAGTTTATCCTACTTATATATGTGCTTTTATCGTTTTAAATGTTAAAATTAAGTATAGTCAACTAATGAATAATATTATCAATGTGTATGTGTAATATGTGTCTATTTACCACGGGGGAGTACAGATTATGGAGATATAATTGAAACGGAACATTTTCTCTCCTTAAACATTAAAACGCAACTCCTTAATCAGTAGGACAGTAATGGTGCTGCCACGCTGAAGTTAATTATTCTCAACAGTGCATAACGTGATTGCAAAATAGTAATCAGAAGGTATAACATCTTAAATACAATTTGCGTGGAAGCATCTTTGTCATTTTACCAGTATTAAAATTTTAACATTCGGCATATTAGCACTTTCGAAGTTGTGCATTGATTGCATAAATAATAGTATAAAAATATTAAAAAATCAAATTGATGCTATGATATTTTTCTTTAGCGTCACGAATTAAACTTCTTGGTCACAAACTAAACTTCTGAGAAGCCTTCAAATCCATCCCACTAACCAGGGTGCAAATCACACAGCCTTCAGTAATTTTCGAGAAAATGTTGGATAGAAATGAATAGTGTTAAGATTGCCTACAGTTACTGTTAGATATTATTCGTGCGTTCTTATTATCATTGTTATTTCATTTGAAATCTGAGTTTTAATATTTCGAATGCAATATAGTAATTTTTTAATCGAAATTTTACACCTACAACATTATTACAGTTACTGTGAAGCTTTTTGCAAATCGATTTTCCTAATTCAGTTCGAATAATTAAACTAAGAGAAGTTCCTACTATTCCTGCTCAAATTCCAAAAATAAAATATAACTGTCGAAACCGAACGTCAAAAGAAGCCGTTTTACACGACTTCATAATCATCGTCATTGTCAGCCTTGAGCCCAATGAGAGTGGCAGTAGCAAAGGGCATAGGAATACCCTTTGCTACTGCCACTTTCCGCTATCCTGTGCCAATCTTATCCAGCCTTCTCCAGCGACTCTCTTTAAATCATCCACCCATAGAGCCACGGGACGATCAAGGTTTCTCTGACCCAACTTACTTGCTAAAAAATTCTAGCACGAATGAAATTACAACTCGCACGTATCTAATCGTAGACTTTATGGCCATGCAAGTTGTGCGAAATGGGCATTCATGAACCTTCATTTGCCGTTAGGTTTTGAGAAGTTAACGTAAGTAAACTGTCGAAAACCCTGCTTATCGTTCTGAACGATGTGGTTGGCAGTTGCTGCACTTTGGTACAGAATTGAGGTTTGTCTATGGTCCACAGCTCGTCCTCGACTGCACAGTGAAGGACGACTTTCAATACCATAAGGTTATGCCCACATTCCACCACTGGGTGTCGGACGAAAAACGTTTCGGGCTAACCTTCCAGACGGCCGCCGACGCTCGCGCCTTCGACAAAGGCGTGCGAATCGCTGTTAACGACTTGTACCGTGAGTGTTTTTTTTTTTAATAATAGGGGATCTTAATAGGATAAACGAATCTTCACAGGTTGTCATAATTTCGGAAACGCCCTCTCCCCTTGGCGTGACGTCACATAATTAAGGAAACCGCACTTTAGTTGTGTTATGTATGTATTAACGTACTGCTAATAAAAGACAAAAAAATATTCAATTTTGATATATGACTTCACAAAGCTTATGACCTGCCCCCTCCCCTCTCTTGCCCGTTGTGACACAATTTCACATATAGGTGACTAATTTAAAACGAATTTCACATATAGACTCTCTCTTTAACGTGTGAAGTAATGGATGGATATGGATGCCGCCCAACTAGTGGCCTTTTATAACATCAACAGAGAGCCGATTGACTCGGCCGTTGCCTGTGATCTTGCCCTCCGCTCCAGGGTTCGAATTCCGCTTCGATTCTGGGTTCATTATGTATATAATCTATCTAGGGAACAGACGACCGTATATGACATGGAGAAAAATAAAATTGTTCACTCTAGTAGTCTTTTATTACATCAACCGAGGATTTGGTATTTTGCTGACTCGCAACAATTGATGGCTTCTTAATTTTAACGCAAGAGTCCAAATGGAAAAAAGAAATTGTGCACTCTAGTAGTCTTTTATTACATCAACCGAGGTTTTGGTATTTTGCTGACTCGCAACAATTGGGGG
>JANCMC010040816.1:2761761-2870173 GCA_024363005.1 Charaxes varanes
AATTGTGCACTCTAGTAGTCTTTTATTACATCAACCGAGGATTTGGTATTTTGCTGACTCGCAACAATTGGGGGCTTTTTAATTTTAACGCAAGAGTCCTAAATGTCTACTATCCAGTAAAAATCACTCGCCCACATAACAATCAACCAAGATGTTCCATAATTGTTTACTTATCTAGAATAAGAATAAAGTGCCAGTGTTTGTTTTTCTTTTTTAAAGGTTCCTTATATAAATAAGTACATATGCATATAATTTTACTGATTAATTGAAATTATTCGGATCTTAAAAATAGACACTAATTTTATTTCGTTTTCATAGACTTAAAGGTTACCTTTTTTTTGGATAAAATTACCATAGATACAAATCGGTGCAACGCAACAGAGCGTTAAAGAATACATTATAGTTAATTATACAGCTCTAATTTAATTATAATGATTTATAATTAGATCATACAAAGATTAACAATTGTATTCTTTATACATTTTATAAAATTACATTCAAAACTAAACACGTTTAATATGACGGGAAGTTTTTTTTATCAGTGGTAGCTTTTTAAATACTGACGATTCAAAAAGCTTGTAAAAATCTACTTGAATGAAATATCATTTTAATTTGAATATTAATTAAATTTTGTTATTCGAAAGTGTTATTTTTTTGTTCAATTCTATGTCTTTGTGTTGTTATTCGAAGATGTGGTTTTGAAGCGAAAGACAGCCAGGGAAAAAGTTCTATCAAAATCGGTCCAGCCGCTTCGGAGATTACTCGTAACAAACAGACAAAAGTTGTAACAACTACTTTTTTGACTAGGAGTATAAAATATACACTATCCTGCTTTTAAATGTAAAGAGTGTGACAATATCTCGACATATTCTAGGGTTTGAACCCCGGTACCTTACGGATCTTAATCCGGCGTTTCATCACTGAACTATTAAGGTTGTAATTAAAATAATCATAATCGTTTATTTACTCCCATGTACGTACAATTAAGTCCATATGATATCTATATCATAATAAAAGTCAATCATTGTTCGTTAGTTTCGCTAAAACTCGAAAACGGGTGCACCGATATTGATTCTGTTTGTTTTGTTTTAGTCCCGTTATTTCCGGCAAGGTTTAAAGGAAAAGATAGAAAGAAAAATTCAATAAATTTAAAAATACAAAATAATGCAGATTTTGAAGAGGTCGTGGCCTAATCAGTGGTCGGCATTTGAGTCGATCGCTAAGTTAAGTTGCTCTGGCTGCGACCGTTAACGATATCAGCTTTGTTAACGATATCAGCTTTGTTAACGATATCAGCTTTGTTAACGATATCAGCTTTGTTAATGATATCAGCTTCGTTAATGATATCAGCTTCGTTAACCATATCAGCTTCGTTAACGATATCAGCTTCGTTAACGATATCAGCTTCGTTAACAACATTGAAAGTAACACCCAGGCGGCATCAACGGGCAAGCGGAAGGATTACAGAGAAACTCCTTAAACTTGATTCAACACTATACTTTAATTGAAATCAAAACGTTGTTTTCGTAAACGAATTTCACTATGATTGAAACATCGATAGTAATCGATTAATGGTAGACAAGGATTAGCGGTAATTTAACTGTTTTGTAAAATTAACGTCATCGCTAGTCATTTGAAGTGAATGTCATTCATGATTACTGTCATTGTCCACTGTAACTCGCGAAATGTAGGACCACCTAAAAAACTGCTCTATTTAACTCACATAAAATAATAAATAGTATTACTCTCGACTATCTATTTTTATTTATTATTATTTATTATATATTATTATTTATTATTTATTATCTGTTAAATCATTTAAAAGTGCTCAACATATTCTAAATAGTTGTACCATTGTTTGGGAAGGCACTGGCTCAAAAAGAAACGTCTGCATCAGTTAGATAAAACATTAAAAGAATATACTAAAAACAATATACGAGTAAAAAGAATACGTCGTTATTTTTCCATAAATAGCTAATAAATAATAGTTCATCGAGAAATCACGATCCTTCAAGGTGGCTACTTCAAGCGGCATAAAGTAAAAGGTTAATATCAGAGAATAATCCAATCAATTAGAAAAATAATATGGTTCATTTTTCTCGAAAAATATTTTCTCACTTAATTCGGTCGTGACTTTGCGAAATTACAGCGATTTGGATAAGCCTCGGTGTTGTCCTGGAAAGTGTCATTTTTTGAGCGACAAAAAGCAATTTCTAGTCGACAGAGGGATTTCATCCAAGGTTCCATCGTTCGAAGAAACTGTAGACATCAAGTTTGACATCATAGATAAGGAAACTGTAACTTTTTCCACACGACATCATTGACATCTCGTTATGTAACAGCAGCTACATAAGTTAGAATATTCGCAGCCATTCAATTACATTAGGTTGACTAGGACTTTGTTTGCTCGTTTTAAATCAAATATTAAACTGCTTTGCAGTGCAAGTTAAAATTGGATTAAGATAAGAACAGTTTGCGAACTGACTGCACTTAGCTTGTGCCGCGCTGGTACCCGGTCGCGACGGCCCAATTCTGCTGCAGACCAAAAGGACTGCAAGCGTGGCGCTACCTCTAATTAGTAAATGTTGCTGGTTTAGGATAATCTTAAATAGAGAAAACCGAGGAAAACGTCTCCTCAGCTGTTCAAAGATAAATGTTAAGTAAAAGCATCTCGATTATTTTAACCTGCAGTGAGCAAAGTTTTAATAAAACATTTGCGTAAAAAACTATTGTTATTAGTTGTTCGTCAACTTCGTCATAGGTTTTAAATACTTTTTCAAATAAAAGTTCTGAATTGTATTACTTAGTTTAATTTCCGCTTTATCGTTTTATAAAGAATTTATTATGAATGCATACATGTTATGATAATAAGCTTAAATTTTGATATGAAATATTCTTCTTTAGAAAAAGTAAGCGAAGCTGCCAGTAACGATTGCACACTATTATTATTTAATTGCAAGCAGTCTGGCGTTTACCATAGTCTTAATCATATAAAAAAAAAAAATGACTATCAAGACAATTTCGCGCTATTTTATTATGAATGACTTGAATGAATGAATGTAACTTCTAACATAGTTAATAATAGATTCTTTATAAAAGTATAGCAATAAAATATTTTAATTAAGTAATTAATAATTCGATTTGTTCAATTCCTGGTAGTAAGTATATATATAATTTGTATTCTTTTATATCATTTTAGATTTTATTTAATATTCCTCTCGTCTTATTTTGGCACACTCAATTTTACCATTGAAAACAAACAAAATGAACACATAAATATTTCATTTCGAAAACAATGGCCCATTTATTGTTGTTTTTCAATTTCGTCGTAAGCGATTTTAGCGAATCAAACCCACACTACCGGAAGTTAAGGTTACAGATTGAGGAATATCCTCACAATGCGTGCCGTCTCAAGCAATACTGATCTCTATATCCGGTCCTTATTCCAAATAACAAGCAAGTGTTTCTTAAGGTAGTTGTTGAATTGCAATAAGACCACTGACCGACTCTACTATCGGCACATTAGTTGTTGAATCCACATTCCATATGGCAGTAGTTTCGTTAGCTAGATCTAAATATTTAGATAATTTATCGTTATCTTTTTCTGCTTTTATATCATTATCGTCATGTGGAATGGTTTCATCAACGTCCATGCGACGCGCTGATCGGTGTTCAATTACTATGACAGCTCTATGAGCCAAAACATAACTACCGGTAACAAAGGATCGATTTCAATAGAGCAAAGCATGACAATTTTCTAAAACTGGCGCTGGATTAATATTAATATTGTTTTTAAAATTCTATCATTTATTTAACACATTTATTCCAAATACATTTTTAAATATTAATACAAAAATAAAAACATTTAAAAATATATAAAAAACTGAGTCTGGCTCCAGAGAGAGGAAGACTATTAACCGAAGCAACTGTCGGAATAATAATTGTTGACTCCACATTCCACATGGCGATAATCTCACTAGCAAGATCCAAATTTTTATTATTATTATTAATGTAGGTTAATAAGAAACGTGAGAAGACTTTCGGTAGTCGCTAATAATTAAATGTACCACCTGCCTGTTTGCCCCTTGTCCCATAAAATCTAGTTTTCAACAATAGAACTCTAGTTTTTTGTTACGACGTGAAAGTGTCTGAGCGAGAAATGCCAATGTCGCCTCGGTTAGAGTAAAAACTTTTTTATCACTCGACTTTCAAGATTTCGCGTTCCATTCTGTTTGCATACAGGTTGGTTTAGACCAAACGAACATAGAGCTATGGATAGAACAAAATCATTCTTTCGCCATTTTTTAGTGATTGACCGCAGATTTTTTCTTTTATATAACAAGGGGCAAACGAGGAGCTGGTACTCACCTAAGTGACTACCGACGCCCATGGACAACTGTGCTCGCAGATGCGTTGCCGGTCTTTGAGAAATAAGTTTTTTTCTTTGCGTTCGCACCAAAAATTTTATAGAGCAAAAAACTAGAATAAGAAGGTAGACAACTTAATGCCAGTGTTATAGGTAACAGCCGCCTGCTATACACATTTTTTTTTTGGAAATATATACATACACATAGATAATATACAAAGATTCGAGGCGGGAATCAAACCCACGACCCGAGGAGTGGAAGACAGGGTCACTGCCCACTGCGCCAACGGGCCAGTCAAAGTGAGTATTAGGTGTTTTAATTTCTCTAGAGTCAAACAATAAAGACTGATTCATATTACTGAAAAAGAAACCATACCATTTATTCAATAACGGCGTAACACAGCGAAAGGCTTCTTCTCAGAAGTTATCAAATGGTGTACATAAAATGTTTGTAAGGCCAATATTATATTATATTTCCGAGTATATTTGAAGCCCTGCAACCTTGATATTTAAATTGAGTATGAACTACTTTGGCTGCCCATGTGACCCATCTTTACACGGTCTGATAAAAGAATAAATAAATAAAAATAAACTAACATTAATTATTGTTTGTTTCCAATTAACTCAATTAAATTGATAGTATAGGAATTATCGAGGATGCATTAAAAATTTGTTGTTGTTTTTTTTCCTCTATTTTTATTCCTTTATTTAGTTTACCTGAGTATAGATATTTCAATTTAAAAAAACCGGGCAAGTGCGAGTCAGACTCGCGCACTAAGGGTTCCGTACTGTCACATTTGGTTGTATATTTTGAGGGTTGGTGTTCTCGCACAGCTTCAAGGGAGCGTAACCCTCAGTATTCGGTATTAATTTAAACTTTATATCTTTACACAATCCTGAGAAAATAGGGCCTTGACAGACAGACAGACAGATACACAGGCGGACAACGAAGTGATCGTATAAGGGTTTTTTTTTCTTTTGAAATACGGAACCCTAAAACTACACGCCCATCCAATAGTTATGCAACGCTTGCTTATATGTGTACAGCGTTTTTATTGTATACTCAAATTCAATTACACACTGAAAGCCAATGTTGTTGACTAGCTTGCGTGTTTGCGTCTACACGCTACTTTGAAAGTAGAGGTGAATACTTTGGAGGGACGTGCATTTTTAGACTGAAACATTTACATATATCTACCGACGACTCTTTGTATAATAAAAAAATCTTTTCAACTATTGCGATTAAGTTTTATGTTACAAATGCATTTTTTTTACTGTTACAAGGGGCAAAAAAGCAGGAAGCAGGCAGCTAAATGCCTTTTGACGCCTATGGACATCTGCAGGAACAGGAGACAAGAAGATGCGTTGCCGGCCTTTAATGACGAGTTTGGGCCACCGGGAAGTCCCACAAACCGACCGATACGCGACAACAATACTATCACTTGACGTGACAGCATTGCCGCCCAATCACGACGATCTTATGTAAGAAAGAAGTACTGGTACCCGGAAGAGCAACGCAATGGCCCAATTCGGCTACAAGCATGGCGCTACCTCTAATTAGAAAGAGATGAGTAAGAGAAAGGGATGGGGTAAAAGGATATAAAGGTAGATGGAGAGGAGAGAAAGGTTGCGGATACTACCGTCGATATAGGGGGAGTGCCAATAACAGCTGGGGTGCTCCGGGGTTATGTACATGTAGGACCAGTTATCGGACTATTTGTTTCATCGCTTACCAAATAGAGACAATGAGACTCTGTTTGATTTTATTTCAACGATAGGAGTTGACTACAACAGTAGTAAAACAAACAGATGAGACAAAAATTACTTATCGGAGAATAATTCCTATTTGTCTCATCGCTTACCAAATAGAGAAAATAATACTCTGTTTGGTTTTAGTTCAACGATAGACTTTGACTAGAACACTGCGGATTAAAGCAAAGTAGTTTAGCTTCTCATGCATGTCATGGATTTCCGCAAAGTAACGCCTGATTCTATCAATGAAATGCTAAGAGTAAAACAAAGAAACTGAATGTGAACGAAAACGAGATAGATTGTGGTGAGTTCATTTATAGCATGATACCTTCAGAGATATAATAAAAGATGAAAGAAAAAGAAATAGAGGATAGAGGCACAGGGTACGTATTTTTATTTTTTCTAATGCTTAATAAATAAATTTAAAAAAAAAGAAAGTTAATGAGTAATTTTAATTTATTAACCATTAATTTTCAAATCAGAAAGTTAATGAGTAATTTTAATTTATTAACCATTAATTTTCAAATCTAATCAAATTGTATTCATTTGTGGAACACAGTAATATTGACTCGACATTCGAATTTAATTTAAATTATCAGATTATTATAGCTGTGTACTAATTAACATGGAATTTACTAAACTAATTTCTTGTAAGAACACTTTAAAAAAAAGAATGGCTAACAAGTTTCTTGCTGATTCTTCTTGTGGCTCTCCTTTTCTAAATCAGTGTTAGTATTTACAATATTTGCAGATTCAAAAGAGCGTGAAACATCGACTTGAATAAAACATCATTTGATTTATAAGATAGGACGGCGCGAAGTTGAGCTCGCCGTCTGCTGCAGTTAAAAGAAAAGTTTTGACTTAACCACCGTAAATTTAGATCATGCTCCGAACTAAGAGCCTTTAATACTGCCACGTTTAATGTTGCTCTAAATAAAATCCATTACATACCTCATTCAATCACTAATATCTAATAGATTATCGGTTTATTCCTCGCACGATTTATTTGTGTTGAGATTAGCGCGTTCAAGTAAACAATCAAACTCTTCAGCTTTATATATTTGTATAGATAACAATCAATAATATGAATGAAAAGAGTTTGTAAGTCTACTTGAATAAAATATCATTTGAATTTGAGTTTGAGATTGAGTTTGAGTTTGAGTTTGAGTTTGAGTTTGAGTTTGAGTTTGAGTTTGAGTTTGAGTTTGAGTTTGAGTTTGAGAATAGCAAAACAATTTTTGAAATTTTCGTTTAGCTAATGTCCAAAACGGCTTGACCGATTTTGATAGCACTTTTTCTTAGTGATAGCTTAAGATATAAGGAATAGCATTTAGTAACTTCATTGTAGTGTAAATAATACGGTTTCGC
Source organism: Charaxes varanes (assembly GCA_024363005.1). Taxonomy (NCBI): domain Eukaryota; kingdom Metazoa; phylum Arthropoda; class Insecta; order Lepidoptera; family Nymphalidae; genus Charaxes; species Charaxes varanes. Next base: position 2,769,248 of record JANCMC010040816.1, read on the forward strand.
AAAAGAAATTATAGTCCTCGATATTGAAAAAAATTCTTGAATTTCACGAGAAACTCGGAGGTAAAGATTAGGACATAATGTGAAGCGTTGTTTAGGAAATAAAGAGGTAACTTTGTAATAGGTGATTTGGTCTTATTTTTTAAAATTTAGCTACGATAGAACGACTTCGTTTATTTTAAACTTTAAATAAAACTAACGCGCTATATAAAAAGAATTGAAATGAAGATTAGGTTATTATGTGAAGCGTTGTTTAGGTAATAAAGAGGTAACTTTTAACTGTTGCAGTTTACTAGATTTAATTACTGCTGGTTTTATTTAACTTATGGGACTGTATTTACTTCTATTTTTATGGGGGAACTGACGGATTCTTAAACGAAATGTTGTCCTAACGTAATAAAAATCCTTGCTTTAAAAACCATCACATCTTTTAAGTTGATCTAATTTAATTAAGATAGGTTCATTCATTTTGGAGTTTATGATGAATAAGAAATAACCTTTATGAAAAGTATGTAAATAACAAATAGAATATTATGCTTTCAACTATTCAGTAATCTTATCATTATTTACTGCAAAACCGGTCACAAAGGATGTATATTCTGCTCAGCTTGCTTACCAAAAAAGTGCGAAAATAACATGTCATTGTTGCACCCTTTTATGTCTCCCATTAAGTTTCATATTAAATTTATTCCTTTAATTTAGATAGTCCGCCCAGCGTACCTCGCAAAGTTCATCAGATAATGAATACATTTGTTGCGTGTGAAACTAGAATTCTCTTTTGCACAAAGCATCATTTCGCGTAAAAATCAAACTTTAAATGTCCCCTTGAATGACTAATACCAAACGAAGTTATTCTACAAAAAATGAGTGTAGTTTATTTCACAATAATAGCACGAAGAACATTCTCTATACATACAGAAGCATAGTGATAGATAAGTACTTTATTTAAAATACCTATTCTTTTTATTAAATAATGATTATAGTAAGTAATAAACATAACTAGAGATCGCCGACTAGTTGAAAGTTTGTAACAAAACTATAAGTTTGTAACAAAAGTATAAATAACTTATTTAAAACAACACAAATAAATTATTTGCCCGACGACGTTGCTGTATTTCTTAATTCTTAAACTATCTTTCTTATTTTCCTTCGATTTCAAAGGCTTGTACAACGAGCGATGTTGATTTGAGGTATAAAGATTTTAAACTTACTGAGGAAATTTCAATTTACGTTGTCATTAACTCATTATCCTTAATTCTTAAACTATCTTTCTTATTTTCCTTCGATTTCAAAGGCTTGTACAACGAGCGATGTTGATTTGAGGTATAAACTTTTACGAATAAACTCCGCGCTTTCTCAAAATAATTTACAAAAAAACTTTAAGACTCGATAGGTTTTTATTCATATTGAATATCATATAACCTCATATTAAATATCATTTTGAATATCTTTCGTATACTCTGCGTGAAATATCTATTTATGGAAATTGAATAAACTAGCAATAAAGCAAGTAATAGCTTTTTAGATATCGCGACCGGAACAAGAGATTTCTTTCTCGATCTTTTAAATGTAAACGAAAGCTTGTTCTTAGCGTTTACACCAAAATATCAATGAAAAAAATAAAACTAGAATAAGAATTAGAATATTTAATTGTGAACGCAGACAGAACAACGAAAGAATGCTCTACGACTGTCTAAACTAAAATAATTGATAAGTAGGAGTGGAATGAGCATTCGCTATAGAATTGGATTAAATTAATATGGGACCATTCGGGAAGCACCAGCTTTCATATGAAACAAGAATCATCAAGATCGGTGCACCCAGGCGAAAGTTCTGCGGTAACAAACATTAAAAAAAACATACGGGTCGAATTGATAACCTTTTCCTTTTTTGAAGTCGGTTAGAAATAGTCAGCCCCATTAAGAGATTTTACAGAGACCCGTGTACAAAAAAGTTTCATGACTTTATTATTGTCTAATTTAAATTACTAATATATGATTCTAGTGAGTTTATAAATAGAAGTAAAAAACTCACGTATTAGTGAAAATATGATCCAGTAATTAGATTTCCTTAATTTAAATTGGTTTGATTGCTAAAATAATTATTTTGTAATGTTATAATGTCTCACTTTAAATGTAAATTAGTAATTTAGCATGATATTTAAATATTGTTTTTCTTCTGTTGTCCATATTATGTAAGCGTTACTGTTTTTCTTCGTTTTCTGTATTATCATTATTTTAAGTGTTATCGTTATCTATGATTGTTCGTTTTACAACGAACGTACTAGCCGTGTTTGCTTTTTGGTTAGTTTCCAGTGTTTATGTTATTTTATAGTGTTAGTTATTAAGTATCTGGTGTTCTAAGTTTTCAGGATTATTATGATGTGTTTACCTCTAAGTAGCTTAACATTTTGCCTTTATATTGTGTGTTCTCTAAATTGCCTATGTTTTAAATATATTAAGCTGTTGGTAAACCCAATAAAATAAAATAAAAAATAATAATAATAATTCGATGTATCCATCATCATCACAAAATCATTTCATCTAATTGTGTCGGTATTCACATTTCTTTAATAATTTTACCCGGAGAGGCTGTGTTTTTGTTCACATGATTTAAGCACATAGATTAATTAACTTAAAGTTTTAATTTATGCAGCTAAGAAATGCTGGGTGCTTAACAAAGCAATTATATAAAATAATAAAGCTAAAATGTAAGAATAATGGAATTATGAGAAACTAAACTACTTTGCTTTAATCCGCGAATGAATACGAGGGAAAATCGGTGTAATGCTGCAACCATTTATACAAACGAAAATGTATTTCCGTTTGCATAAATAAAACATCCATCCAAACAAAAGTTATAAGACTTTAAAAATTCGTATTTATTTAAGTACAACTCCAAACTGAACAATCTTTATAGCCATGAGATGACGATTTTTAAAAGTTTTCTAAATCTGTATTGTGTACAAAGTAAACCGCCTCGAGTCTGGGTGTATTATCTATATTTCTGTAATTATATATTTCTAAAAAAAATAATATTTGTGTATAACAGGCGTCTGTTACCTATAACACAGGCATTAAGTTATCTACCTTAAGAAAAGATCTCCGTGTGTCATATCCGTGTGTCATATATATATATATATATATATATATAATCCATATATTATTATTTATTATTAAATAAGGAGATATTAGAGAACACTTACTCGAAGCTGCTAGCGCTGTGGATGGACGACATGAGGCTAGGGGTAGAGATGTCAGCCGACACACCCTCATCCACGGGGGTGGCGGGGGACACGGCGGTCTCCACTTCCTTGTTGGCACCTATCCTCCCTGTAACAAGGCATTCTCGTAAGGACCTCTTTATTAGGTTTTTCTTTATAAGATTCATTAAGCCAGTCATACTGAGTTGCCATACATAAAATAACATAAAATAATTAATTTTTTTATAAGCCTATGGTGCCCCAATGGTGGGCAAAACCCTCCCCTTTGTCAAACTGTTCCTCACTTGGCTATAATTAGCCACCTTTGCGGACGACACCGCAGTAATGGCGGTTGGAAGTACCCACGAGGATGCTGCAGAAAAGGTCCAAAGAGCCATCAACAAAATTTATGACTGGACAAAGAAGTGGCGGGTGAGATTGAATGAAAGCAAGTTCGTTCATGTCAATTTCACAAACAAACGTCCTAATTACATACTAACTTACATAAATCACGTAAAAATACCGCATGAAAACGCAGCCAAATATCTTGGTATGACACTAGACGCTAAGCTTCGCTGGAAAACTCACGTCAAAAAGAAACGCAAAGAGCTTGATATTCGGTACAAGAAAATGTACTGGTTACTGGGACGCAATGCCTCGTTATCAGCACAGAATAAAATTTTGTTGTACAAACAAATAATAATACCCGTATGGACCTATGGTATACAATTGTAGGGATGTACCAAAAAAAGCAATATCCAAGCGATACAAAGATTCCAGAATAGAGTACTCAGGGGTATTGTCAAGGCACCCTGGTATATTAGAAACGAGGACATACACAGGGATCTTAAGATGGACTTCGTAACTAAAGTAGTACAAAAATGCGCCGAAGCCCACGAAAACAGGCTTCACCATCATGTGAACGTTGAGGCCATTCGGCTCCTCGACACCACGGACATAGTGAGAAGGCTAAAACGGACAAAGTGTAACAATGAGTGAAACATTATTTAGTGTTAGTTCATGTACACAAGAACAAAGTGTCTTACCCTTAACTTATTAGAGACAATAAGATTGTGTTAATGGACATATTCTTAGTCATCAAATAATATATTAGCATAAGTTAGAATTAAATTACTTATTAGCTATTAAGCTAGAATGTAATTTTATAACGTAGGTATCTTGTACTTAATTTATATACAAAAAAAAAAACTTGGCTATAATAATTTGTTATCTACTTGAAAAATGATTAAAGTTGCCAATTGTTTAATGTTTTAGTTCTACCTTAAAATCAATACCGACGCAGATTTAATAATAATCTTTTTCGAATACACATTTATAGCTCTACTAATATTAAGTAAAGTATGAAGGAATTTAATAAGGTTCTTTTGTAACAAGTACACTAATTTCTACTAGTCTACCATTTTAATCCAGTCACCTTGTATAAGTTTGATGAATTTGGTGGCTAACTCCTTCTCCCGTGCAGTCATCTCCCACGGTTCGTAGATGGATTCGTCGCGTGCGTGCGCGCATTCCGCGGCAGCCTTTGCCGCCATATTGCTAACTTCCTATATGACAAATATGAAGTATTTATTATATAATTTATTCATTTCAGAAAAGAAAATTACAGTCCACAAGTTAGGATATGATAGTAAGAGTACTTTAAAATTAATCAAAGAAAATATCTGCCTATCTGCTACTTGCTAGTTTCGCCTAGTATACATACACATGTAGCCCAGTAATGCGGCCAAGCATGTTTGAATTTGCCCCCCTATTCCCTAATTATTTTTAGAATCCCTATCATTTTTAGAATCCCATGAGTGCTCGTTCGCATTCTACTAAATAATCATGCTTTTTTTAACTAATTATTGTACACAATTTCGATTAAAGGTGATTGAAATATGGGATAGTAGATTTGAAATCTACAATTCCACATTAGCTAATATGTATTTGGCAATTTAATGTTTTTTTAATAATTTGGAAATCTTATGTTTGAATTTTATACATATCTAATAAAATAAATTAAATATGAACACTTAGTGTAACTTATTACTGTTTTTTGTAAAAAGTGAACATCTGTTATTCGTTTAAATTCAAATTTTCTAAAAGCAATTTAAACTTCAGTTTTATAAACGCAAACGTTTGTCTAATATAATTAAAAAGCAAGACGAGTGAATATTTATGATCCTGTATTTTTACTTATGAAGATATGGTCCAGTAGAATTGGTACGCATTAATTTCTATATTATAACGACATATGTTTTGATCTAATTAAAATAATTGTATTTCAACTGAAATCCAATTAAAATATAGTTGTTATATATAAAATTACGAATGAGTCTTCGTTTTGTTAAAAGTTTAAATTTTTTCAATGACATCTCCCGAACATCCTAGGAAAGCCTGTTATGCTGGAGCAAGACATAGCTTCATTTGAATGATCATGTAGTATGTCCGGAGAGTTTTTGTAGCTGCGCAAAGTTTTGTAGAGCTTTGTAATCTTCAAGGACAAATGTACAAACACTTTGAGCTTATTTAGCTTAATCGTGACGATTTTTTCTGTATCCAAATGGAATATTTTTTCTCAGAAAAAGTGAAATCGAAAAAAGTTGAGACGTAATGCTTTCGAACCTCGAAGAAGCGGCAAAGATGAATGGCTTTCAGTATGAAATTGAATTCCTCGGTCCATTGCTTTTCAATTGAGGTGGGAACGCTGTACAGAGTTTACCTTTATAGGTATCGGTATATTCCAGCTTATAAGTAAGAAAAAAAAATCTTTATTTTTTAAAGAATATAAAGAAAATTCAGTGCTATACTTTATACGTGTCGAAGGTTATTTCGCTTTTTTATTAATTTATTTCGGTTTTTATTTTTATGCACGGAGTGTAAAATTCAGCCAAAATTAAAATAACCTATGTCTTTCCTTATAACATCACTTATGTGCAATTGAAAGTTCCGTCAAAATTTTGGCTGTTTAAAAGGTCATGTCATCACAATATTGCTTCCTATAGATTTTTTTATTCATAAAGAATGTTAAAACATTGAAAAATTATAAGTCCTAAAAAATTATAAGCCCACTTTTAAACAATAACCTATAAATTTTTGTTAGACTGACAATCAGTTTGTTAATTTTTTTTTTATTATGTCAGCATATTATCATGTTATTAATATTATGTCATAAAAAATGTAAAAAGCTGCTGGATTACCAAATAAAAATAAAATAATTTCTGTATGTAAAAATAACATCGGCTATTTTTAAAAATGCGTTTTTTATTTTTATATTGCCCTATGTGTATGCTATAGTATCCAGTAACTTCAAAGAGTACAGTTTTTATAGGAGTTCCTCGGCTGTTTGCAATCGGCTAAACCTTTTTAGGGTTCCGCAGTCTGCCGGGTCCGCTTGAATTTCTAATAATACGGGAACGGGAGCGGGAGCGGGAATGGGGTGATATAGGATGATTGAAGTAAATAGTAAGTAGCCCAACGTTCGGGCAGGACATTGTCTGCCGGGTCCGCTTGAATTTCTAATAATACGGGAACGGGAGCGGGAGCGGGAATGGGGTGATATAGGATGATTGAAGTAAATAGTAAGTAGTTACTTTAAACTACATCATTGTCTATTTAATTTTTTTTCTATATTTGAATAGCTATCAAAGTTTTACAATACCATAGTTTTTTTCAATGGAATTTTATTTTCAGCCAGTAGCTTTTAGACACATTAAGACCTCTGTCGTAAATTTATATCAAAATATAAAACAGTGCATTAATTAAAAACAGTGCAACAATTAAATTTCATACAAGTTTTTGTAAATTAACATGACATTAATAACGAATAATAGTGTATTTATTCCCATATTTGATAAAACAATATTGAATTTAGAACGTAAAATGTGATTATATAACTTTATTTTTCATTCAAGACATTAGTTGTAAAGGTTAAGGAATAATTTAATTTTCTGCATATGTTGCAACACAAGTCCTTTCCTAACGTTTATAATTAACGGGATTTTTTAGTGCTAAAAATCCGGCCATTTAAACTGACCTATTTCGTTTTATATCTAATTTCCTCGTGTCCCGTTTGTATGCCCGGATGCATATTAAATCACAATCTACTATAACCGCACGAAGTTTCACAGCTCGTAGCCCATTCGCATTGAACGTAATATTCTCTTTGTTGCCAAATTATCCGAATAAATATCCGCTACCAGCAATTAATTTTGGCAATGTCTGTCTGTCTGTAACTTCTAAATAACGATTTCATTTTGCTTACGTTATGTTTTTGCATTCCTTCTAAAATCTTGTTTCTTTTCTAATAAAAATACAATGTTCTTGTTTAATAAAAATACAATGAAATCATTGTAAGGACGCTGGTAAATATCAATTAAACAGTACATTTTAAATGAAATCAAAAATCAAAATCATCTAATAATTAATGCCCAATATTCAAATGCTTTAAAATCCGAACACGCTATAAATTATTATTTTTAATTAAAAAATGAAACCGCTTTTAAAGACACATATGATGACTTCAAGAAGCAAATCTATAAGAATTATGTGATAAACGTGAGTATGTGCTTATAAATTGGAGGATTTCCCTCGATTTACCTGGTAATCCATCATCGGATCTTAACTTGTTTTTAATAGGATAGCAGGACAACGTCTGTCGAGACCGCTAGTAATGATAAAGGTACTAATTCCTTTTATTGTACTTCATATGCATGAATTTATACTACTATATAAAGCTGAAGAGTTTGTTTGTTTGTTTACTTGAACGCGATAATCTCAGAAAATACTGGTCATGACTTTGCTAAATTCAAATTTTTATTACTGTGAATTATCAAGCTATATTTCGCGTAACACTTAGTTTTTGTTTCATCAAAATCGGTTTATTAAAGTGCATTATATTAAAACTTATATTGCAGTATAACTTATGGTACATTCAGTCTGGTATAGATATATCAAATGCCAAATTCCAGACAATAACATGAGCTACCTTATTTTTGGCACAAAAATTTGGGTAACGCGCAAAAAATTTAACGCCTTAAACTTTTTATTAATTCCACCTAATTTTACGCGGACCAAGTCGCGGGCAATAGCTAGTTCATAATAATAGTCACCCTAAATCGTTTACCGGTCAAAGGTTGATCGCAACCCACCCCCGTATCGCTATCATGGTAATTGCACCCGTGAGACGACACCCCTGTTTTGTACTAATTTGTTATTAACACAGGTGGATTTACATGTTATATACATTTTTTTTGGATGTTTCTTGAAAAAAAATATTTTTTTCCTACACTATTAACCTGTGGCATGATTTTTTTCTTGGTAACATTGAATTTAGTAGCATATTTTTAAGCCCCGTTCAAAAAGAAGGGTATTATAATTTTGATATCGATGTTTGTGTGTGTGTGTGTTTGTCAGTCTGTGGCGTCGTAGTTCTCAAACGGATGGACCGATTTTGATGCGGTTTTTTTTTCATTCGGAATCCAGTTTCCTTGCGTTGGTTCTTAGGTATGTTTGCTGAGAACCGGTATAGCACTTTGAAGAGTATTAGCTAATTTCCATTATGATGTAAGGCATTTTGACATAAAATTGAATTATCATGCTTTTGTTTGAAAATTCTCTTAGTCGAGTGTTTAGTCTATGTTAGAAGAAAATTGAATACATAGGAGTGGGGTATCATATGAAGGACTTTGATTTGTGTATTACTAAATTGGTATAAGAAGGGGGTGGGGTGTTGGTTAGTAGTAGGGTATAATAAATTTACTATATTCAAGGAATATACCTGAGTAGAGTGCCGCGGGTTTTGGAAATTTAGAATTTAATATTTATTAAATTAATAATGTAACAAAAGCCTAAGATTATTGTTACAAGTTATATATCTGCAAACTATTGATTAAATTCGAATACATCGTTTTTGGTTGTAATATATTAATTGCTAGAGGGGATAGATACTTTCATATACTTACCCATTCACTTAATCAGATTAAGCTATTGTGGATTGTGGCTTAGTTTTTTTTTTTTTTTAGTAAACTAGCGGAACCGGCAGTCGTGGTCCTGCCCCAACTTTATTTTTAATCTATTTTAATTTTGTTTTTTTTTCGTCTTTTAGGACATGTCAAACCCATCATAACTTTAACCGGTCTATTACAATAACATATTTAGGTTTCTAAAAATATATTGATGAGTATGTGGCTGCTATTGTGCACATTTCTGAAAGAGCACTTTGGATTAATCCCACATCAATTCTGTTCAGACCAAACTTTTTAATACATTGCCCCATGCCCCTCAACTATGCCTCAACGGTCCTTTACAAAATTCTATTTTCCTATAACGTTATTCCCCGTTACCGTTCCATTTTCTTTTCGCTAACGCTTTGCCATTCCTTTTTTTATCATATAAACCTTGTCCTAACTATAACGAACAAAACACAAAAGAAATTATCCAATTTGGTGCAGTCGCTCGGAAGTTATGCACGTACATACATTTCAGCGACACATTTTTATTTGCTACTATAAATTGAGATGTGAGCTATCTTATCTTTCAAGTTAGATGAAACTGCACACTGTGTGCAATTCTTTTTCATGATTGGAGTGGATATAATGACTGGCACGTTGGCGCAGTGGACATTGACCCTGCCTTCCGCTCCGGGGGTCGTGCGTTCGATTCCCATGTCGAGTCTGGGTGTATATTTATATGTATATATTTATATATTAAAAAAAAATATATATTTGTGTATAGCAGGCGGCTGTTATCTATAACACAGGCATTAAGTTGTCTACCTTAGGATCAGACGCCCGTGTGTCATATAGTCCTATTTATTTATTTATTTATTTATTTATAATGAGGCACATTAGTGCTCGCACTAGTTAAAATACGAACTAATAAGAAATGTCCCTAAGGTCCCACTAAACGCCCCAAGTGTATGTGTACCGATCAAACGTCAGTCGTTACCCCTGATCGGTGCTGTGGTAATTGTAACCGTGGGTCACCCCTGTATCCTGCTAATTTGTTACACAGGTGAATTTATTATTGGGAAGGGGTAAACGCTGAAATTAATTTACATTCAATATATATATATCGCATGCCTAATCGTAAACGGACGGATTATACTTTAGGTCATGAGTGAGTTAATGATACAGGCAGCGTCGTTTCAACGTCCTCTAATATAGCCTTAAGAATAACGATAACGTTTTTTCAATCCATTATTTTTATAATCTTCTTTTTAAATATTTGTAATCAGATTGTTACGGTTATTATGAACAAAAGCTATTAGTCAAATGAAATTTCATTCATTTTGTACTATAATAACATCGGCAAGAAAATGTCCATCGGTCAAAGTCTACCGTAAAATTATTAAAACTTTTAATAATGTTACGACTTGGTATAAATGTCCGCAAATTATGCAATAACAAATTTATTGTATTTGAACATTCGAGACAGTCTACACGCCATTCACGTACCAGCTGCGTTCAATTAATCCGGTGCAAATTTGTATTGCGATATGTTAATTTGTAGAGGACAAAACATAGATATTACAAAGTTCTACACAAAGCTAATTACAAAAATAACAAACAAATGCTGTTGTGCGTTTTATGTTAAAGTTAAATTAATACTGTGTAAACATTTTTTGAAAAATAAAGATTTTATTATTATTATTATTATTAAATTGGATTAACTCATAAACCCTTAGCGTTTACTGAATCTAATTAAAAAAAAAAAGTTTTATAGTTCTTAGCAACGGCTGAAATAATACTGCGGACAGCCCTACTCTAGGTGAAGGTTGAACGTACGACTCAATTATTGAGAAACTCTTTCTATTGAAAAGAAATAATAGCAAATAAATTGATGAATATAAAATACATCTTATAAAAGTAAAAAACATAGATAAAGCGAGGCAAAGAGCTGTAGAGTTGTTAAAACTTTAAATTTCTCTATTGTTTTTTTTTTTCATGCTATGGGCGTGAGCCACTCGAGGTATCCGACAGAATAAGAATGCTGCAGACTGTCTGCGTATTAACATATTACTCCGCACCGCCAAAGCCCTGCGTTCTCGTTCAATATCATTGTTGTCCTTAAGTTCCTCCGTAACCACATGGCCAAGATATTTAAAAGACGATACTTTTTGTAAAGATACCCCATTTAAGGAGATGACTGACGCAAGCTCACGCTTCTTACTGGGTGACTTAAAGACCATATAAACACTTTTTGTCAGATTGAGTAAAAATTTAATTTCGACGTTACAAACACACACTTCAATTTTATATCTATATGTATATACATTATGACTTACCATCAGACATTCTTCCTAGATCTGGCGAAAGAAGTAATATCCTCTTATCGATTTCTCCGTCTTTCTGCTTCTGTACTCTATTGGTTTTCATTGCTTCATAGCTCATGCTGTTCTTGGATATGGGAATTTTGTTGTATGACTAATTTTGAAATGAAATAAATTATCAATGAAACAGTTATAATCATGTGTCATGAAACTAGATTTAAATTCGTTAGCGTGGTTTTAATAGATAGATAGATAAGATAGATGGTATTTGTGAAGAATGTGCAGTGCCCAGACAAGCCGTATAGGGTTAAGGGCGCGAAGAAGTTTAAGTAAATGAATGATTGAAATGAATGAATGAAATGATAAAGCGATTGCTTAATTTTGACTCAGTATTTTTTGCAAGAATTCATAAGCTAATATTTTTTTATTTTCCTTTTGAGGATTTGGGAAAAGCCTAAAAATTTCAGTTGTTTCTATGTAGGACACTTATTTATTTTATTTTATTATTTAAGGATCCACAACACAAAGACATCATAAAGTTTGCTTAAGTAAAACATTTTACAAATATGGTCCAGTTCTTCTAAGTAAACTAAAAGAACTCTATCCAGTTAAAATATAAAAGAATTACTAAAGATCGAATCGATCGAAACCACAAATCTTAATTTGCGTACTATGTGCTTATTTAAAGCTATACACTAACATGCGTGTTACGGACAGATGATACAGGAACGGTATGGCGGCGTCTTCGATCGTGGACGCCGTCGGACGGACTGATCCTGACATAGTTATAAATATGAGACACAAATCTAAAGATTTGTTGCCGAATTTTGGCCAGCCAGCTATTTTAGGTATTTATAATTGTATTGTTAAGACTATCATTTATTTAATATATCTTACTTTTACATACGTTTTTCAATATTATTATAAAAATAAAAACATTTAAAAATATATAAAAAAATAGATCTCCGCCGGCAGCGGGGCAAGGACCCAATTAAAACTCATTAGGAAAATTATTTTGAATGAAATCGGATAACAACTTTTGAAGTTATTTAACAAACACGTTTATAGCGTATCAGATAGGGAACCCTTCTATATAAGGGTGTCTTAACATGCTTTTGGCCATTTTTTGTATAAGTCATGGATTTAACCTTTTCATAGTAGTCCAATAAACTAAAAAAATGTTTTGCTGCTTCTAAACTGAAACTTGTGTGTTTGAACAAGCGGTAAGCGCTTCACTATGAAGGCTAGGAAAAGTTTTTTCTTCCAATAGATATTGTAATATATATATTTTTTCCTTTAACATATATTGTAATTTACATATATTTTTTACAAGTTTAATTCTTCAGTACCCCTTTAACCGTTAGACCCAGAATTTCTCTAACCACTGAACCAATTCTATACAGGACAGCGTTTGCGTGTCTTTATAATATACTTGAAGCATATTTGGTTTCAGAAATTCTTATCAAAAACTCAATTTTGTCTTTGACTTCAATTAAACACGTGTTGTGAGTATACATACACGTGTTTCTATTCACTTGTAACCATTGTCTGTGAGTGCCTTAGTCCGTGGTGTGAAACAAAAGTCAAGTTCAAAAATCCGTAAAGTTATGGTCGGTCGAAGCCAGCTGAGCTGACCGACGCGGCGTGATGTTTCGCTCTGTGGGCACACATGACCAATTCCCCGCTAACTCATTTATTTTTTCACATATACCTTATTATATGAAGCTCAACAATATATCTTAACGATGAACCTTAAGGCCGGCAACATATTTGTGACGCTTCAGGTGTCCATGGGCTTAGTTAGTCACTCCGGTGCACGTTTGCTTTTTCTTATATAAAAAAACTCTCACTCTCAATTTTTCATAAAGGTGGGGTCAGCTTCCACTTCGTTTCATCCAAGTGTCACCGAAAAAAACCTTGCAAACCCTCAGATTCCTTTTTCACTAAAACCATCCAGCTAGTTTTTTGTTGGCGATTTCTTTTGAACAATTCTGCTACCAAAAGTTTCGCAGATTAAGGCCTGTTTTTGAGAGTTTAATACGTTCCTTTCCTCTTCTATAAATCATTTCTTTATCATCCAATATCACAAAGAAGAATACGCGAATCTTCACGTATTGACATACAGATATTTTCAACTGTCAAATATTACGTACCACAAGTTACGTAATTTCCCATCTAAATATATTAAAACCAGCAGTGCATCAGTTACCAGACCACTTGATCCACGTGGCTCATGGTTCAGTGGAGCAGGACGCAGGATTGTTTGATTCGCTCAATGACTGCTCTGATCACTCATTTGGATACTCACAAATTGACCAAGACAGTTACTTCTTTTGGGAAACGCACTCTAGTGTAGAGTGTTTCCACTGTAAAATTATTTTTAAACAAAGCAAAAACGGCCTTCAAAAATAAAACACCAAGGAACTATAAAGAAAAGAGAGGCGGTCGTGGCCTAATCAGTGGTGGGCATTTGGGTCGGTGGCCAGGTTATGTAGCTCTTGCTGCGACTAGGTGATAAACGGATGACCCATTGTAACATTGGTTTATATTTGATATCCGATCTGGTCCGTTTTTCGGAAGGCACGTAAAACAGTGGGACCCGGTTAATGTCACTGAGTGATATTAGTCGTAGATATAGATCGTGGGGGTTCCGAGGATGACATGAGAAGGCTTTTGGTCATCTAAGCGGACCTGCAATCTAAGTCTTGGTAGACTGGAATAACGCTAGGAAGAAAAAATATAAGGAGCAAAAAATAATTTTTCTAATAAGATATATCATTCAACATGGAAAATTTCAAGTCTTTATACCTGATAGTTTTGAATCTTAGGTGGCAACTTTGCGGACAGAAGAACAGACGAAACTACAAGGGCTCCTCGTAGGATTACGGAACCCTAAAATGATATGAATGATATATATCATGAAAGACGTAGCGGTTCCTCAATGTTAAATATATCCAAATGAGTGATCGGAGCGGTCATTGAGCGAATCAACAGTCCAGCTTCGCTGAACCATGAGCCACGTGAACCAAGCCAACTGGCAATTAATGCACTGCTTATTTCATAACAGTATTCTATGTAAGTTTTTTGGTCTGTTGTATCTTTTTATATTCTATTTTTAAGGGTCGTATCTTACGGTGATCTCATATAAAATGAGATCACCTCTAAAGTAAAGTCTACCGAACAAAAAAGAATCATCAAAATTAGTTACAAAATGGCGGATAAATCGCGTAACATAAATACAAAAAATATATACTGTTAAAATAAGAGCCTCCTCCTTTTGAAGTTGATTAAAAACGAAACATTAGCCACAGATTACGAAAATGCCCATAGATCACAACAACTCTGGATAGAGGAGAGTGGTCTGGAAGAGGGCCATCAAATTAGATTAAAAAAATAGATTCAATTTTAGCATTATGATATATAGCCTAAAGCTAAAACCTAAAAGTGAAAGAATTTCTAATTCGGACTAGTAGTACTTGAGATTGGCGTTCAAGCAAACAAAATAACAAACTCTTCAGCTTTATATATTAATGTATAAATATTTATGTTAAATTTCATACTCGCAAAAGTTCTCCCTTCACGTATGGATGTTAGTAGTGAGGATATTTAACTTCTCATTAAAACGAATATACTGTTCTCAATCGTTCCTTAAATAAATGAAGACCACAAAAATACTTCAACTGATAACACCAAAAAGAAAACAAAAGCGCGAATAACCTGTAAACACAGATTAAAACTAAAAGCTACTGTAACTTATTTTTAAATGGCTGATTTTTATTATATATATTATATGTAGAATATTACTCTACAGTACTATGAAAAGTATCAGACGCTTACCATTAATCAGTAAGATAAATTAGAAAAACCAAACACTCCCATACCAAAAAATATATATGCTGCAACGCCTCATCGTCATAGTTGAATAAATATATAATTTACTTAGAATTGTATTTATTGTAGAGTAAAAGGCTTGTGAAGCTTAAATGTTGGATTTTGGACTGTTCTTATTAAAGTTGCTGTAGGGATAAAACTTGTACTACCCATGTAATGTTTCATGACCTTTTGATTGTATTTCAAATTCATATTTTTCGATCCTTTCCTCATCTGCAGTAGAGTTGGGAGCGAGGGGTATCCCAGTAAAATCCATAAATAGCTATCTATAGTTTAAGCTGAAGGTTACTATTTCTATACGACCTTCGTACTATTTATATGGAACTAGCTGCGCCCGCGACTTTGTCAGCTTAAAATTAGGTAAAAAAAATAGATTCAATTTTAGCCTGATTATATATAGCCTTTCCCGATAAATGGACTATATAACACTGAAAGAATTTTTCAAATCGGACCAATAGTTCCTGGTATCAGCGACACAACTTAGACTTAACATACACATGTAATGTAATATTTCAGTGATGTACGTGTAAAAAAAAATTTTGAGAAATAAATTATCTTATCTATCTATCTATCTATCTATCTATCTATCTATCTATCTATCTATGAAAGTCCTTTTAACTGCCATTTTTTCAGCATCTTTTTCATAAGAAAAAAAAACCAGATAAACCCGCTAGAAAGTTTTTTGTTAAGAATAACCCATGGTCTTAAAGCTTCAGATATAGTGTCATACTTGACTAAATAATGATTTTCTGTCTTTCCAAATCGAAATAAGATTATTAATCCAATGCGGTAAAAGACATAGGATTCAGCTAGTGAAGGAGCAACTAATAAATAAAACAAACTTACAAAATACAACATCAAATTCTAAATGCTCTCTTAAACCATAACCTAACCTAACCTAACCTAACCTAACCTAACCTAACCTAACCTAACCTAACCTAACCTAACCTAACCTAACCGCAGTTCCGCTCCGCCCGTTGCCGCGAACGCCACGATTTAAGTGTGCTCCGTACCTGAAAAATCATTAAAAATCGAAAAATTGTGTTAGAAACAAGTGCAATACGTTGATTTGTGCGCGCTAACGAGTGGTGTTCAAATATTAAAAAGCCAGCATAGTAGCTGGCTCAACAAAGCGGGTCTAAAATACATTACAAAAATTAACATTAGGAAAATGTGAATTACAATAATTAACATTTTAAAATTATGAGGAACATAAATTTATTACACGAAAAGTTAAATTAATTAAAAAGAAAAATATATATTCCACAAAGAAACGCAAAATTAATTATACAAAGTAAAGCATTCGATTGGTAGGTTAATTAGCTCTTGTTGCGACTAGGTAGATGGGTGACCCATTCTAACACTGATTCATATTTGATATTCGATCTCCTCCGTGTTTCAGAAAGCACTTAAAACAGTGGGACAAGATTAATGTTAATTTCTTTCTTTCTTTCTTTCTTTCTTTCTTTCTTTCTTTCTTTCTTTCTTTCTTTCTTTCTTTCTTTCTTTCTTTCTTATAATTTCAATTATAACGACTGCTACTAAAATCTCGAGACTTGAAATTACAAACGTAATTTAATAATGAATGAATTATATTACGTAATTTAATAATGAATGAATGAATTATATATATCATATCTTTTCTTTTTTTTTTTTTTCATTTTTATTATGTATACTTTTACATTTTGTATTTTAGTAGTAACTTCTCTATTGTGTATTATTTTAACTAAAATAAGTTTTTAGTTAAAAAGACAAATATAATAGTAAAATATCAATAAAATAACATATTCATATCATTAATTACTGCATTATCTATTATTAAAATACACAATTTATTTACTATTATTAAAATACATAATTAATATAATGCCGTTTTTATCGAATTATAGGCGGAATAAGTCATAAATAACAAAACGTTTTTTGCGATTTCTCAACAACTATTACTCAAAACTTAAGTTCATATTCCACACTCCTTTATTGATCCACTGGCTGTGCCCGCGACTTTGTCCGCGAAAAATTATGTAAAAAAATAGATTCAATTTTAATGCGATGATATATAGCCTATGGCTTTCCTCGATAAATGGGCTACCTAACTCTAAAAGAATTTTTCAAATCGGACCAGTAGTTCCTGAGATTAGCGCGATCAAGCAAACAAATCCACTTGAACTTCAGCTTTATACAATCACTATAGATATACACTTAATAGGCTTATGTATAATCATATCTTAACAATGTTATAAATAACGTGGTACTATTTCTTTTCCCGAAATAAATAAGAACATAGTAAAACGCAAATAGACATATGTAGGTAAACAGGTATGTCGAGGCACGCCGCGTGTAATCACTTGTTTACACACGCACAGTCGGCTATCAGTATAAACTATGATACCTTAATCACCAGACAATCGCTAATTATTAATTAATGCTCATTACATACCGCTAGTCTACATATTCATACTTATACGATTATTATTTCGAGATATTACATATATTATAGATATTATGACGGAAGGAGCGATTCTCCGGACTTTCACTTGCAGACAGAAGATTTTATAAGGTTCAGAACAAATTTCATGAAATAATTAGGGTTTCTTAAAAGTAAAACACGTCTCCAATAACAACCAGTATTAAATTAACATTGAAAACTGAGAAGCTATCATGAATTAGTGAATATTCTTCAGCCGTCATACTCACCGTAGCACTAACATTTTCGTCCTAGTTAAGCCGACTTCATTTAGGACGAAAATGTCCGTCCTAGGCCCACAGAAAACAAGTCTTAATCGAGTCACGCTTATGCTCAATGTTGATGCAGCCTGCGTGACGCCTAAGAAGGGTCTGCTGTGACCCTTCTTAGGCGTAGTAAAGTCAACTTGTTCACTTACTTGGGATGAAAATGTTCGTGCTAGGCTTACAAGTGTGACCAAGCAACGTGTGTGACGGCGTAGGTGACATATTAATCGTTAGGTAAAACACAATGGACCTCTAGTTGTACCTATACAGAATTCTTATCTACGGAGAAATAAGGCACCCCTACACGACCAATCAAGTTATACATACTACTAGCTAAAAGCTTCATTCGCGTTGAGTTCAAATATTATTATGTCAAATTTCGATAGTCATTAACTTCCATGATTAACCTTTATTCTCTTTTTCGTCTCATAAGGACCTGCCTCGGACTTTTCAAACTAGCTAGTCAAGGGAAATAGTGATTAATTATTACTACAGATCGCCAGCTGGTCAAAACTCGTCCATGCATCTTTAGATTTTTGTTATGTACAAGATTTTTATTCTTAGTACAATGATATTTATTTGACAATTTAATGCCAGGAATTGTAATGATCAATAATAGTTATTTGTGCAACTAGTGAGCAAAATCGTTTTTTGTCCTGAGCGTGGTGAGGGATTCAAATGCACGAGATTCAAATAATTTTGCTCTCGTGTGGCACACATTACTTTTCATTTCAGCACCGAGAACACATAATAAATATTACTTAGAAGATAACACAATGAACAGGAACAGAAAAAAATAACGTTTATACGTATAATTAATCAAAATAGTGCTAAATATTTTAAAATACGACAGTAACACAGTTTTCGAAAAATATCAAAAAATTAAATTATTGAATTGCTTTCAAATATTTTCGCGAGACTTCTCAGGCAGAAAATTTAATTCCGTATTAGTAACTTGCTGTTTAAACTCTTCTGGTGATAAAATACTGTCTTTGTCGCTTTATAGCTCATACTTATTTTAAAGTCGGGAAAGAGACAGCGGATGTAGTTGGCACTCTTTATTGAAAAAATTAAAAAGTTACTTTGTCTCACGCAGTGGGAAAAATCGTATTTTGCCCATTGTTTTTAGGCAGAAAAACTTACATGTTTGAGCTGCTGAAATGAAACAAATATTATATGTATAAACATATATAACAGTTATTTTGTCATGGTTGTCATGACTACGTTTTGACACCATCATTATAGTAAATTTTTCATAAAATGGTACTGAAAGATTTTGCTTCACCTAATTATATATATAGGTATACATATATAAGAGTGGTTCTTAGCTACTGTAAATTAGTTTGTTACAACTAGTTACATTTTACAGTTTCTTGTATTTTGGCGTTCTAATTTAATAGGAAGTTGCACTATAGCACGCGTCGCAAATATTTTAGTTTCAACATTTTACCATCTGCTATACTATAACAACTTACTTCCAAAAATAATATAAAAAAATAAACCAAGACTTTCAACTAACTTTTACAACATAATTAAAAACTTTTAAAGCAGAACAAATCATGAATATATAATCTGTTGCCCCTTAATTGCGTCGTATTTTAAAAAATGCATAACTGCCACTTTTATACAAATCTTGTCTGTAATGGCAAATATTAAAGTATTTAGAGAATTAATTCAATTCTTCGTTTATGGCTTTCGATATTCATAAATATTAATTAATTACACTAACGCTCCGAATATCGCAATAGTATATAATGTTATTTATAATACTATTTAACTAGAAAGTAGACAAAATATTAATTTTATTCTGCGATAAAGTTCTTTTTTCTAAACATAAAACTTAACTCAGTGGCTTAAGTAGTATTCAATAATCTTTTGTCAATATTTGTCAATTTGATAAACGAGTTTCATTAGAGTGATTGTGTATGGGTCGCTTAAGCGGTCAGGCTAGACAAAAAGTAACAAGGCATAATGATAGATTACTTTTACCGAGAATAAAACTATCCCTATTTAGAAAAATCTACATGACTTTTTATTGTCTCATTGCTTTTATTCTATTAATGATTTTTTTAATTTTACTGAATCCAATAATTAAGCTTGACCTAATTAAGTTTATACAATTGTTCATATACTTATAAGATGACCTTAGGCAAATCGGGCATGCGGTTCATTCGAATCAAAAAATGGATCATTCAAGTAAAGTTTTACAAACTCTTTTAATTTTTAACAGTATTAAAAGCTACTACTTATTCGGAAAAGTCAAGCCACGAGAAAAATCAGCAATAAATAATAATAATAAATAAATAAATATATACAGGACTATATGACACACGGACGTCTGTTCCTAAGGTAGACAACAGATATGTCAGCTGCGCATGAGCAAGTTATAGCATAAAAGTCGGTGCATCTTTAGAATCGCGTCTTTTCGAAATAGTACATTCTAAATAGATCATTCTTAGAGATCATTTTGTGATAAATTGTCACTAGTCGCTGACGAGATAATTAGTTCGTGTTTGTGACATTTTTCTAACCGCGTTGTTTAATTAATTTCTTTTTGGTTAAATTATTTCTCATGTGAGAAAGAGGTATTGGTACCCGGACGCGCCGGCCCAATTCGGCTACAAGCGTGGCGCTACCTCTAATTATATTATTAAGTAATTAAATTATTGTATTATTAAGTAATTAAACTATTGTATAACTGAAAAGTAATGAACTGTAAATAAATTTAATATATATTATATTTTGGCAATCAGCGCCATCTGTTAGAAGACAAAACTTTATAGCGTGTCAGATACGGAACCCTTCTATATAAGCGTGTCTTGACACGCTTTTGGCCATTTTTTATTAAGGCAAATGTTTATTAAGGCAAATTTCTGCTTTCCGAGGCTTCAAGTATAATTTAAGGATTTCCTGATTGTAAAAGGTAATTTTGACAGATTTGAATCGAAATTTCATAATAGGATTACTAACGATTAATTTAATTAGTAACATTTGTTCAACTTTATGCTTTATAAGAAGTCAAAATAACTAGAATCGAATTTTAATTTTGCGATCACATTTTCCTTCATAAATTTCCTTTTTTACGTTCCGTTTATATTTTAATGGTGATAAATATATAAAGCGATTTCACAATAATTATTATTATATGTTACAAATAAATACAACTAACTTTCCTTTCTGTCAATCCGGCTGTCATCCATGATCATTCAAATGAAGCTAGGTCTGGCTCCGGCATAATGTCTATTTGTCATACATAAGAATATTTTCAAATGTTGTAAGATACATTTATAAAATTGTTGAATTTTGCTATTTATAATTACAAAGTATTCCTAATAATATGAAATACAATAGAAATCTATACTAATATATAAAGCTGAAGAGTTTGTTTGTTTTTTTGTTTGCTTGAAAAAAATATTAAAGTCATCTATAATGTAAACGTAAATTTCAAAACGGTCACTTATGTACAATAATTGTTGAAAATAAACGGAAAATACGTTCTTTTGTGAATTACTATTTAAATGTTTTTTGTACATTTATGAATTAGCACACCTTTCGACATTTTTCAAAGTTTTGTAATCAATATTACTTGTTTCTTATCATGCTATGATTTACTATTAAATTTTAATAATATGCTGTAAAGAACAATATTGATCTACTTAAAATGTACAACGTATTTAACGTATTAAAATGGATAAAGATTAATACGGTATTTTTTATCAAGTGCCTTTTGTATGGGAAATATGACATTAAAAGCCATATCTTTTCATTGCAAATACTTAGAGGATAGATTTTTTCACAGCCTTAAGAAACCGTAGATCTCAATATTTAGAAAACTTTTAGAATAACGCGTTCGTCGAGCGGTATCCGTATTAACATAACAAACACCGTAATAAATCTTTGAGCATTGTGAGGCAGGTGAATTGCGCGCCTTGAATATATCGTCGTATTACTCGCTACCTTCTACTGAGTTAGAACTTAATTAACGCTAGACTGTGAGCTGTTTATAATGAAATCTAAGCTTTTGTTATTGATTGACTGTATAAAATATCTAAATAAGAAGTGAAGCCATTCGAAGAAAGTCGCAGACAAGAAGTAGTCAGTACGTAAAAGCAATTAAAACCCTTGTAATTATTATATTATGCGTCCTTAGACCATAATGTGGTATTCAATGGTTTTTCCATCTTTACCTTACTTGGCTAGGTCATATTAGTCAGAATAAACAATCACCTGTGTTGTTGGTAAAGATCGTACAGGCTTTATATTTCTTTAAAACTTTATATGGAATTAAAATAAATTAATGGTTGTCTACTCTTTGATTTCTGTTATCTATTTTGATTTTAATATTTATGTATGAACGACACATTATACTATTATTATTTCATTAATAAAATGTGTTAAAAAAATCATTAAAATGTCCGAAATAAAACCTGCTTTGTACTTGAAATGTTTACGAGGATACCTCGTCTGTATCTTAACGGATCCCGGAAGAATTTGGGATTTTTAAAACCATATAATGACCAGGAATACTTTTTAAATACGCCTAATATTCTCAATTTCTTCGTTCCGCCCGATGAGGTTCACAACCTGGTTGCACCTATGTCAGACTCTTCGTGGAAATCGCATGAAAAGCGTTCTCCTCCAAATAAGCCTGAAAAACGTTTACCACTGTACCAAAATTTTAAGTTTTATTGTGAGCGCCATCTATATAAATATTTTCGAACTATACGGTTACAAGTATTTTTTACGAGTTTCTTATTTGATAGCACATCTTGTATTTCCTGACAGATGGCAGAAATAAATAGCTATGTCCGCCATCTATATAATAACTATTAAACTACGTCGCTGTTCAGTGTATGAACTCAGTTTCCTTGGTATCGTAGTATTGTGTGGTAATGTTAGATGGCAGCACAAGATTGACATTAATTTTTTTAAAATTTGTTTACTTATTTTTTACGCCAATCCGGTCCTATTTGGTCATTTTTTGTAGTCATTGAATAATATAATATTAAAGTATCTAAGGCTTCCATTTTTATTAGAATCTAAGTTTTACAGAAAATGTTTGAGAGGCTTGGCGTGTCTAAAGAGTATGAAAGTGCGAAAGCAAAGCAATATGAGAGACTGTGTAGGACTAAAGATCAAGGATGAAGAATAACTTTTTATAAAAAAAGACAAGAGGGCTGATAAGGAGCTTCCGTCAAAAAGAAGGAAATAAAGAAAATCTACTTTCAAGAAAATAAGATCTTGTTTTCTTTCTTTTTTAAAGAACTAACTTCTGGCCGGCTGTTTTATAGTGGCACGCTGGGGCATGCAGTGCCCTCAAAGAAAATTTCGAAAATATAAAAAGACTAAAAAAATTAAAGCAATTGAATATAGGGGCGCGTAGAAGTTACACTTCTTTTTAAACTTTATTTACACAATTTATACTACTATCCCATCACTATAATAAAGTATCGTCTTAAATTTATTCGAGTGTTTGTATAGATTTTTTATTTGTATTCTCAGAATGCATCTATGCTAACAAGCATTAATTTTAAAATTATAGAATTAAACCTTGCAAGAATTAGCGTGCTCCCAAAAAAAATAACAAAATAACAAAAAAAGGCCTGATGAAGTGTATAAAAAACTGACCAAGTATCCAATGGTAGGGAAGTTTTCGATGAATATTTATTTGTATTAAAGCCAAGGTAAATATGCAGTTTGAGTACTTTCCCCAAAAAATACGTATTGCTGATTTTTTTTCTTCTCGCAGTTGTTGTTTGCACTGTAATAATTGATATTCTGTCGGGGGAGTTTGATATTTCTTTTGGCTGTCATTTTGGCGCCAAGCGACCGAAGCCATCGCTGTGTTAAAACGAAAAAAAAAATAACCCCGTATAGAAGCCAATTTAGGTGATTCGCGTCTATTTATGTTTGACTAAGTGCTAAGAATGTCGGAAGTCCTACTTATTGATGTCATGTCGGTCAAGCCTGCGTCGGATTGCGAAAAAATTATATAATACCACCTTGTCTGGTTGATCTTTGGCGGGTCTGTGGTACCGGTTTTTGGCGTTCGCTAGGAAGATTTTCATTTCGTTATTTTACTATATAATAGCTGTTTCCCCCTACTTCGTCCCCGTAAGAGGGGGTTTTGAAAGTGTGTCAAAACCCCCTCCCTCTTGTTGTGATCTTACGTACTTTAAAACTATTTTTTTTAAAGAAAACGGCAAATTGGATTTTTTTATCAATGTGATAATTTACAATTTTGACATGTGACGTCACAAGGCTCTTGAGCGCCCCGTATCATTTGTCACACAGTGTCACATTTTGGTGATACCTCCACCTCCCTTAGTGAGTGACGTAATTTATGAAATACCCCTAAGATATCTTTGATCAGGAAAACCCTTTCTTAGCGGATGTCGGCTAACTACAAGCTACCTTATTGCCATGATTCATCATTGTACGTCCCGCGGCTTTCGAAATTTCGTGTCAGGTGACCTTTCGCTTTTATGCATATATGCATACATATATTACCTTCCACCCAAGACATCACGTATTTTTCAATTATATGCATGTATTATAAATAATGAAACGAAAACGGCAGTTTTAATTGTTTTTGATTGAATTGAGGAGGCCGTGGTCGGCATTTGAGTCGATTACTAGGTTAAGTTGCTCTCGCTGCGACCGGGTGATGGATAGGTGAGCCATTCTAGCACTGGTTTTGTTTTTTTTGGTATAATAATAGGATGATTAATTAGAAATATAAATATTTATTCTTTAAATAAGTTTTTAAAAAATTTTAGATATCATATATTTTTTTATAAATGATAAGGGACACACGGATAGGTAGTTCACTTTATTTTTGATGTCCATTAATGAATGTACATTATGCATGAGAAACTAAACTACTTTGCTTTAATCCGCGAATGAAATTAAAGCAAAGTAGTTTAGTTTCTCATGCATGTCATGGATTTCCGCAAAGTAACGCCTGATTCTATCAATTATTGACTTTGAAATGAACAATTATTTTATTGTCTGTGGTTTAGTAACAGCGTGGCACATATTTTCGAGCCATCAAGCTATGAAGGCACAAGTTTTATAACGATATCGAGAAAGAAAATTTAAAAAGATTTATAGAGAATTCAAAAAATTATACAAAGTAGCAAATGCGGATAAATTATGATAAATGTCTGAACAACTTTTGCCGTCAACTGAACTACAAATGAATCCGGGTTACTTAAAAAAAAAATCTATAAATGTCGGAAACTAAGAATGCTAAAATAATCAAAAAATTGTGTTTAGTGGACTATTAAATACTCCCTAAATTAAGGTTATATCACAAAAAAATCCTATTTTGAAAAGGGCAACTTTCGAAGATGGAACTATAATCCATTGAAATGTTACATTCTTTAGGGCTTAGAGTGCAAAATGTTCTTTATTATGTTCTTCATAACAGAAAGTTACAATTGAGGCTCTGGACCAACATCCGAGATACAAAATTCACGTAGTCTGGGAGTGACGAAGCTATTATGGAACTTTATGAAGATTTCGTCTTCACTAAAGCAGTCCGCCGACAAGTTTATCCACAAATATTCTTGACATAAACTTTTGCAACGGACGTTTGCATGTATATCTTTTTGAATAAAACAAATGGTGAACGTTTTACGATTAATATTTATTCGATTATGACGTTTTTTAATACTATAATTTAATAATTAATTAATTTAATAATTAATTAATTTAATAATTATAGTATTAAAAAACGTCAAAATCGAATAAATATTAATCGTAAAACGTTCACCATTTGTTTTATTCAAAAGGATTTAATTTTACCTTTTTAATGCGCGTTGCGTTGTTGTGTTATTTTCTCCCTTACTAAGGAGTAAATAACTCACATAACACGGGTCGCCGATCAAGTGTTACGGAAAAAGAGGTGGTGAAAAATTTTCTAGCTAGTCAACTCAATCAAGTCATTGTTAGATTCTAAAACTTACGAACTATTCGACATGTTTTTTAATATATTATTGTTATTACTATTAAACCTAAAACATGTAAAGTATTAAAATTTATATGCTGTCATAATCTAAGGCGTGATATAAAATGTATAAAACGAGAACTATAAGGATAATGGGACGGTAATTATTTCGTTTTTCGTATTATTTTATTGACGGTAATTATTTCGTTCATTTAATAATATGTGGATACAGAAATGAATATTAAACATATATGTATATTGTAAAACTAAATTCTTGAATATTTATAGAAATGTACAAACACTTTGAGCTATGTTATAATGTAATTAAATGTTGTAATTAGTATTATCATGTTTCCATTGCTTAGTATATTGTGTCAGATATATACTATAATTGTGTAAAACGAATATTTGTGAATCATAATTGATGGATAAAATTATAAAATTATTTATGTGATAAGAAATAATAAAATAGAATAAATAAGTATTAAAGTTATTAAACTATTCTTTATTATGGAGAAAAGTTTATCACAAAATTTGCTCTATGTGGGTAAAAACAGCGCACGGCGTTGGCAAAAGCTCCAATTAATTATTTAAGCGTCAATTTAGGTTAGTAAAGTATTTTTCCATCTTATTCTTCTTCTTCACGAGAGATTCTGTTCACTAAGCATTAAAAAGGATAGGATCTATCTTGCTTTTTATTTGGTCAACTTAAATGAAAGATAACAATTAAAATTAAAAGAAACTATATCTAAACTGTACAAACAAATTTTAGTCAATACCTCTTATTTCATTGAGCATTTAAACTTTTATTACTAAACACCTATTCTGTACCACAATGAAAGATAACAATTAAAATAAAGAGAAACTATAAGCTATACACAAAAACAATGATAGTCAAAGACGACCATTTGCGGCCACTGGTTAAAACGCTTAGTAGGAGGGGAAAAGGGAATATTAGACATACTTAAAAAGTATTTCTAATATTCTTTAAAAAAAAAGTAAAAATAAACCTATGAAATATGAAAAAGCTTAGAACAATTCTAATAGAATATACGAAATTTAATTAACACCCAGGAGTGTAGAATTACTACGAGTCCGTAATCTGAATACATGCTCATTATATACTCATAATACCTAAACTGCAGCCGTATTCATTAGCTTGTAACTAAGTATTATCACTCACTTAAGCGCCCGTATAGTATGAAATTCTTAATACTTAAATTGCTTGTGTCGCTTTAAATTACCTGTTTATTTTACTATACATTCGCTTCTTTTGTTCATTAAATAACAGATTTTAGCGATTTAAAAATATTTTTTTTTCTTTTACTATACACTTAGATAAATAAATAAATACAGGACTATATGACACTCGGGCGCTTGTTCCTAAGCTAGACAACATAATGCCTGTGATATAGGTAACAGACGCCTGTTACACACATTTTTTTTGTAGACATATATAAATACATACATATATATATATATAATAATCCCAGACTCGAGGCGGGAATCGAACCCACGGCCCTCAGAGCGGAAGGCTGGGTTATTGCGTATTGCGCCAACGGGCTAGACGAAGATATTTTTTATACTACTGGCTGTATCTTGGAAGTCCTTTTTTCAATACATTTTAAAAATAATATCTTGAAGGTGGCTACCAATTTGCGCAAAACATTGAGAAAGTGGAATTTTGAAGCTTTTTTTTGATTCCTCAGTGGGTGGATGGTGAATGCCGATCAGGCGTGTATATGCGGTGAAATCCAATCCATGACTCACCTTATATAGTGCCCTTGGTACCCCAATACCTACATGCAGGAGGACTTAATGACCACCTCAGATCGGGCAATTAGTGTTGCCGAATTTCGCGCTTCGAAAATATAAGACCTAGATTTTGTCAATATTTAGACATGGAAATGTTACTGGAAGTAGTGAAAAGCTTTAGAATTTCACTCTACAATGTGTTGCGCAGATTGGTGGCCGCCTTCAAGATATCATTCTTAAAATGTATTGAAAAAATGTTCCAAGATAGTGCTATGTATTTAAAAATAATTTAAATAATATCTCCAATGCTTTTGGTCGTCCGTGTGTTCCGATATACACTGCGAGCACCGTAAGCTGTGACGTCTATTTCGCATACTGTAAAGGTGTTCCCTTTTCGTTTGCTATACTGGTTACAGTTCAAAACGGAACGCGGTCCTGACGCGATACTGACATTCCCATTATTTTTTTCCATGTTCATTCTTTCAACTTTACAAAACCACGATTTGTCTTCACCCACGATTTTTAATAATATAATACCGTTAAATTTGTTAAATATAACTGTAAATTTTTTTAACAAGAGCGGCTCTGTTTATGATTGATCACGTGATCAAAGTACTGAGAGCACTGAAGCTCGAAAGCGCCAGTGCTCACAGTGCAAAAATGACGACTATTTATGACGTCATATATTCCCATAGCGTACTGCGGCAGTAAACTGGCAGTGTATACCGGTTTTCTCAACAGCGTGAGCGCTGGGCAGTGCTCGCAGTGTATATCGGAACATACCCGTAATCGTTTTTTATAATAAGGAAGTTACCGAAACGCACCTGTACTTCATCCGTCATACGAAAGTTTACCAGAAGACAGTTTATCAAAAAACTTAGGAACAGCTTCTTAGACTAGAAAAATATTGCAAAATGTCACTGGTCAGCAGTCAATACTTATCAAAAAAAAAAAGAAAATATATACAGTCTAAAAATATTTTATACCTACTTAATACTACGTAATACAAAAATAACTTCAGTCTAAAAAATTACTTCATCTAATAATAGTATGTTATTATTGCAATTTTAACAATTTAAATAAAAAAAAAAATACTAAGTTCACACGAGGCCCGAAATCCTCGCCCGGTTTAGACCTAGCCTAAAAGAAGGCTGAACCTGAATGAGGCAAATTGCGCAAAAATTGGCTGTTTAAAATTCTGGCCACTTACATATCTGAGGGCATAGCACGAACATTCATTTTGTTAGGACCACGTAAGTTGTTTAAAATGGAAGTACGTATTTTTATTTGACGTTTCATATCGAACGTAAAAGTAAAACTATCGAGAATGTTCGTGCCAAGCCCTCAGAGTCCCTAGCAGGAACATTTCGAACCGCTCGAATTCGAAGATTCGACTTTATTTAGGATGAAAATATTCGTGCTAGGCCCACAGGATGCAAGTTTTTATCGTGTCACGCTTTTAAACAATGCTGATGCAACCTGCGTTGACACTAAGGAGGGTCCGATGTGGGCCCAGTACGAATATTTTCAAAATTGAATTTTCGAACGGTTCGAAATGCTCGTGCTTGGCCCTCAGGCTTTGCAGATAGATAAAATTTTGGCTTGTTTTAGAACTAACATGAAGTTCTATGATAATTAAAGATGAGAAATTAGATAAAATAAATACACCTAATAGAAAAAAAGGGTTAACTTAGAAATTATTAGGTCTATTGCTGTCATAAAGCCCGCGGTTATAATAGAAAAAATGTTTACTTTTAATATATTCCAATGCATATTTTATAGTATATTGAGTCGTGATATTACCGAAGCACGTTTCGCTGTGAACCCGTAGGAACCACCATGGGGAAATGGCAATTAAATGTCTTTTTGTTTTTCAAGAATATTAGGAATACTTTTTAGGTCACAACCTTCTACCGTTGAGATATAAAAAGCGGATGATGTTCAGAAGGCATCACAACCTTCTATCGTTGAGATATATAAAGCGGATGATGTTCAGAAGGCATCACAACCTTCTATCGTTGAGATATAAAAAGCGGATGATGTTCAGAAGGCATCACAACCTTCTACCGTTGAGATATAAAAAGCGGATGATGTTCAGAAGGCATCACAAAAAAATATAAGGCTAATCACTTTCGATGATTTGTTTTTATTAAAAAGATGTACTTTAAAGGTAGGATGAGATTTAGGTTAGGTTCTGATTTTGGGATGCTTGACAAAGTAAAGGAACTCTTTAATTCTTAGGAGCAAACTAATGATACTCGGTCGAATCTTTTATAGGTTTTCCGGTTAATTGAATCATCTACCATAACGTCTTTATGGTTCGTTTAGAAAATGCATCTCGTTAGCCGCCATACATTGGCTGTTTAAGTTAAAATAATACCAGATTATTAGTTCTCACTGCTGGGAAAATACCTTCAGTTAAGCAGAATTAATAATAAAAAAATTAAATAAACAAAACTCTCAATGCAACGTATACAATAAAATATAATCTATCTCTCAGCCTAAAACTGCGTTAAGTCTAGAGATCGCGTTGCGCTATACTCGATAAGAATAGGAATAGGTGTGTAAAATTTTTTACAATGATCTGATGATCATTCAAATGAATCTGTGGATATATCAGACCGCTTATTAAAAACATATTTTTGTATTAAGTGTGAACGCGTATGCGTGATTTGAGATATTCGGCCGTTACCTTAGCAACAAGAATAATATAAAAATTAACAATGTGATCTCTTATACTGTTGCAGCATTACACCGATTTTCCCTCGTATTCATTCGCGGATTAAAGCAAAGTAGTTTAGCTTCTCATGCATAACAAATAAGGTATATTTTTCAAAACTTAAGAACAAACAAAATATAAAGAGAAAAATATAGTTAGTTGAACTTATGAAACAGACGGATCAAGTGCTTACTTATTTATGAGAACAGATTTTTCGGTAAGAAACTTAAAGAACAAACATATGTTGTAAGATAAAAAAAGCTTTTAAAATTAATTGATTTATTTTTGCCAATTCTGTGCGCTTGTGTTCTCCAATAATAATCTTGATAGAATTGTTGTACGCCTGTAATTGTAAGAATATACGTTGCTATAGATTAATTACTAAATCTTATTATTCATGACCATTAAATGTTTCATCAAGGTAGTGGCATCTGGAATGTTTCTGTTAATGTAAAGGGGGTCCCGAGGGTCAATGTTTTTATCATTGCAAGCATAGAGAAAATCAAGTCGCGTTAATTTAAAGCGAGGGCAATCATGAATGAGGTGTTAAAATGTTTGTGAGTCAGTAATAATGTAATAATACCATCCTGGCCGATTTCGGCTACGGCGACCGCTTCAAAAGAAAAACTCCGTTATTGGTGCACTCGTATAGCAATCACTTTTAGATACAGTAATATCATATGAAGGAAAACTTTACCACGGTTATTCGTAAAATTACAGCAAATCATTTGACACCTCCAGTACCCTACTAGGTTGACGCCTTCTTTAAGCATTCAATTATCTTTAGGTACCATAGTTAATACAAGTCACTAAGTGTTAGCTATAAAAGCATAAATTCAATCTCCACTCCAGTAATCTCTTTTATATACTTTATATTTTAAAATGATTGTTTTAAATTATTTTTGCTATAATTATAAACTACAATAATTAAACTATAATATACTACTATAATATAACTATACTATACTACAATATAATATAACTATACTATAATACTAGCTGCGCCCCGCGACTCCGTCCGCGTGGGCCACCCTTATCACTTAGGGGGATGAAAAATAGATGTTGACCGATAATTGGGCTATAATATACCTATGAAATAATACATTTTTTATCAGAATTAAATTATTCTTAGTTCATTTTAGTAACAGGTAATTAAAGCTTGCTTTTAAAAAACATTTTTTTAAAAATTTTTTTATAGTGTTGCACTTCTTCTTAGCGTTTCGTTGGCAAGCACTAAATCGTGTCGGCCCAGAACTTAGCCACATCAACTGCGTTATGAGTGTCCGGGTCGTTGTCAATAGTCATTTGATCATCTGGATCGGAGAGGACATTTTTAGGTCTCCTGCGTCTAGCAGAGGCCTGTAGATTGGGGTCTTAAGAAGAGGCTGCCACAACTAAGGGATTGGGGTGTCGGAGAGAACCTCACTTCCCCAACTGTCTTGGTATTTATACTCTTATGAATAGCTCTCCCTTCTCTATGTATACACTACAAATACGACTTTTGTATCAGATCTCCATTAAAAATATCTATCCAATAATGGTTTGGTTAATAATAGAGATTGTCCTGTGAACTTGGACGTCTATTTATCAATATTTTTAGCTTATACGATAACATTTGGAAATGTCAAAACAAAATATTAATTCACTATAAAAATGACAATTTCGGCCGGATTGGAAGTAGTTGATTATTTCCCTTTATGTGTTCCTCCCATCCCCGCTAGTAATTTCACGATATGGTATATTATTGTAGTAGAGTAGAGAGGGTTGAGTTATCTAATAATTCTTCCATACGAGATGGGGGCAATTTTTAAAAATTTGATAAAATATTGAAGTGGACTGCGTACAGTCTAAAAGCGCGCGCCCTTCCACTAAATTCTATTATTTTAAAGGTGAAATTAAATATTAATTGTAACGCCTGTCTGCGTGATTAAAAAGCCAATGATATCGATCGAGATTACGTCCATTGCGTCTACACACTATTTTTATTGTAGAGGTGAATACTTTGGAGGGGCGTGCATTTTTAGACTGAACGCACTGTAGCACTTGAACTAATCGTATTCAGTAGTTTTTAAAATGTCTAATAATTGCGAGTCTAAATTTTTTTTAAGATAAAAGTACAAAATATAATAAATATATACAGGACTATATGACACACGGTCGTCTGTTTCTAAAGTAGACAACTTAATGCCTGTATTATAGGAAATAGACGCCGTTCTACACAATTATATTTTTTTATAGAAATATATAAATACATACATATAGATAATGCACCCAGACTCGAGGCGTGGGGAATCGAACCCACGACCCCCGGAGCGGAAAGCAGGGTCACTGCCCACTGCACCAACGGGCCAGCCATAATTAATGAACAAATAGCAAAAGTTTTTACATATACATTTTTTGTCGTGTCCCAAATTTAATATTCACATCGTAAAACAAATATATTTTGATATACCTTTCCGTTTTAAAACAGATAAAACAATGCGTGTATTTTAAACGAATTTCATACAAGTTTGCAACGAGGAAAAAAAACCGGATGCATCGGACTCGATCCGGTTTAAAAATAAATATCTAGTGTCAATGAAATAACGTAGTTCATTTATGGATTTTGAATAAACTTTTTACCCGGAAGAAGTTACCCTCAAGCGAAGGTTATTTATTCAGTTACTTAAGAACCATCTACCCTTAAAAAGAAAAAAAAAACAAAATAATTTCGAACATTTGTCTTAAATGTACATAAATTATGTAATGTTAAATCACTTTTATATATTACACAGCTAATGTCTCTTATACACGTGTAATAGACCGCCCACAAAGGATATTAATATGTCCTTAACCGCCCACCATGACTCACGAAATTATGTTATGTAATTGATAAAGTTCACATAAACTTACAAACAACTATGTTACATAAACGTACTTACGTACGTTACGTTACGTTACGTTACGTTACGTTACGTTACGTACGTTACGTTACGTACGTAACACATACTTAAATTGGTGGGGTTAACAATTACATTGTCAGTTGCTCGCAAAATCGCATTGATCACAAAAGTGAAGATAAAATATCCACATACCATCGCAATGATTTCTAACATTAAACATAATCTGTTGCAATGTATAGAAAACGATGATATTGCACTCATATCATATGATTATATTATATGACATGAGTGCAATATCATCTTTTTTGTTTGTCTTGATATTGACTAAAAGTACAATATCAAGACAAACGATGATATTGCACGTTTAGTCATAAGCTGACCGATTAAGTTACAGGCCTAATCTAAGATACAGGTAGCTTCGTTTCAACGTCCATCCAATACTTAGATACAGCTAATTTTTTAACTAAAATAGGTTTTTATTTAAAACACAAAATTATAATAAAATATCATCAAAATAACAATGCAATATCATTCATCACTTCATTAAATTTAATTAATACACACAATTTATTACTATTATATAGTTTTAATCGAATAAGTCGTAAATGACTAAACGTTTTTTGCGATTTTCCAATAATCAGCTTTTTTGTTTTAGGTCAGTTTACGTTTGAGCATGCGATATCATCACACTAAGACTAAAATTTTTTTTGCCTAATTTTACGCGGACGAGGTTGGGGGCACAGTTAGTAGAGGTATATAATTGTAGTAATTATAGATAATAAGAATCGAAGAGGCGTTTCCGGCCTTGAGTAATATCAAAACGTGAGCTGACATTGTATAGTTCCATAGAGATGTAGTGCGAGTCATAAAAAATCCTAAAAGAACACACGGTAGAGGAATTTTGGACATCAAAGTGATGTGGGTTAAATTTCGAATTTTTTATCGTTCTTTGGTGAAATATCTGCTTCAGTTAGGCTTTTTTAAAAGCTGTTTGTTTGTTAGGTGTGGTCACGTCAATATCCGAGTCGGGATTTGAGCCGCGCACCCGGATTCTAGTTGTAACGGACACGTTGGCGCCTTTTCCGAGAGTTATTGATGGGGATCAATAATAACACCAACTGTTCAATATTCTTTGTCAAATATAACAATGTCGTTATACAATGAATTGAAATACTGCATATTTAATTCTTGACCGAATTTCGACCACCAAACGATGTCTAGTTATATTAAATAATTTTTTTATTTTATTTTTATATTTGTTTAAATTTTTTACAATATTCACAAGGGCGGAGACCTTCTTTTAAGTTTAAAAACCTGTGCCAGAAGGACTCGCTCTTCCCAAATTTTCCTATATAAGGCTTTACTACAATAAAAACTGTAACTTTTTAATGGGCGGCTCAAACGGTTCGCGGTTATCCCCGCTGATAAAATTTTCGCTGAAAACACAAAAGATAAATTTGAGTTCACTCTTTTAGAAACGGGTATCCGTAGAGCGCCGGCTCACGGCTATAAATACCGGGGCAAATCTTACCCGGGATACGAAATATCGTGAATTAAAAAGGATTTTGCAACCACGTCAACATTACTTAAATGTGCAGAAGCGAAAGAAAATGTTTCTTAAGAACAAAAGAAGATAATGGAAAGGATTACTGCTGGTGGTAAAAGAAACAGATTAGTAGTCGATGTCAAGTGGGTTTTAGACCGGCCGTTCTCTCAGCTCAGGTACTTATTTGAGTGAATTTCCTCCAGTTGCTCTTTCCTACGGGTTCCTTTTAGTATTACTTAACCCTAATAACGCCGTCAATGTCGTATCGGTATCGTATCGTACGGTATAAACGGATAAAAGTATGTCTACAGCGGAATTTCCACATTAAATATTCAAGAGGTATTATAGGATAAAGTGTTAAAATATTATATCACTCGCTGAAGCGTCTAAATCATTGTTAATATTGCATAAGTCCACCCTAATTATGAAAATCATCACTACTATGGTTCAAATTATCATTTCCATAATATAATCTTTTTGACTATAAATAAACAAAATCATCATTATAAATAAAGAAGACATAGACGTAACATTATTAACTATTGTTTAAAACCTTAATTATAAAAGAAAAACGGAAATGAATAATATAGAAAATATAAAATAATCCTAAGGGAAACGGTAAATTTGTATTAATTTCACAAAATTTAAGAAATAAAATAAAAAGACAACATAAAAATAAAAATAAAATACAATAAAACGTTAATGCTAATTCTAATATATATAGACAGACATATGTATAGACAGACATTTAATTATTATTGCAAGACTGTCATGCAATGCACAGCATTATAGAAGGGCTTGATGAATTCTCAACAAATAACACATTGATAAACTTATTTTGATGTAACCATATGACGTTTTCGTTACCGTCATGTTTTATTAAGGATAGAAATAATTTTGAGTTAATTAAAGTTTAAGTTTTTACTTCTAAAATATTTCGGCGATTCCTTTTTTTTATAGATTCATAAAAAAATATTTTAAAAGCCATCGCTCTTGATGTCTTTACCGCCGCTCTGTACAAACGACGATAAACGAATGTAATGAGCAAGAACGTGATATAATTTTAGCTTTCCAATTATATTATTTTGCTTTTTATCTGCTTTATAATATATGACTATTGAATTTAAATTCTGTAAATAAATTGACTAGGGTATTAACTTGATTGTAATGTACACTTATATACACTATCGTTGGTGCATATATATTTTATTACAGACATTGTATATACAGGATATTGCTAAAGTATTAATATCAGCCAATGTTTTAATAAGATCCTGGATATAGATATTATAATGTACTTATCACGAGGTCTTTCATTTCTATCCTTTTCTTTTAGTTTAAAAGGGGCAAACGAGAAGGTAGTAGGCAAGACTACTGATGGCCATGGACATCTGCACGACCAGGAGGCAAGCAGATGCGTTACCGGCCTTTAATGACGAGTTTAGGCCACCGGGAAGTCTCACAAACCGAACGAAACTTTTTTTTTGGCATTGTGGCAATGGCATATTTTTAAAAGTCCAAAATGTAGCCACATTAATTGCTCAAACTTAGGCGGCCATTAAGTCCTGCTGCGTGCAGTCATTAGGGCACGTAGGGCAAGACGATTTATTGATATTTATTACAAAAATCCGTTCCTACGCTTTTCATCTTTCAAATAATCCTTTACATAAATCACGAATTTCTTTACCTATCACCCGGTCGCAGCCAGAGCACCTTAACTTAGCGATCAACTCAAATGCCGACCACTAATTAGGCCACGACCTCTTCAAAACACTGAAATAATTTTTTAAATCAGATCTGTATTTCCTAAGGTTAACGTGTTCAAACAAACTCTTCAGCTTTTATGTATTAGTATAGATTGATAGTTTCTAACTTCTTATTTCCTACTTACTATATGAAAATCCTGTAAAACTAAGTTATAGATATATTTTCATGTTATAGGGGATCAAAGTCACCCAAAGGGCAATGCCGAGAGCAATGCTAGGCGTTTCGCTGCTTGACAAAATCCGAAATGAGGAGAGACCGTAGACACACTGAAGTTGCCGGTATTACTCTCAAGAATTGGAAATTTGCAAGAAGTGGCAATGGTCAGGCCACATAGTCCGAGGAACGAATAACCGTTGAGGAGCAAAGGTTCTCGAGTGGTGTCCTCGGACTGGTAGACGACGATCTGGAAGACCTTCTACACGATGGATTGACGATATAGTTCGGATCACGGGAATTTGTTGGATATCACGATCACTGTAGAAGACAATGGAGGAGGCCTTTGTTCAGCAGTGGACAATATTGTGCTGAAGGAAGGATATCGAAATCATGTAAAAATAAGTCATAGATAATTTGATATTATATCTATGACATCGAGAAAAAATATAAAAAAGTGTTGTTTAGGAAGTAAGTGTGTTTGGAAGTATCCGTAGATACTCTAGAACACACAAAAACACATTAACCTCACAAACAGTAGGTATTTAGAAATCATTGACAGTAATTTCAAGGATTTTATGTTGATAGAATATAATAGTTTAATCTTATTTTATTATATGAATTTTGATTACAACTGAGTGTTAAAAGAGCAGAGATCGCAAGCACCTTCAACATTTAACTGCACCTATTGAAAGTGGACAATTCTAAAAAGCTAGTCGTTAAAGCGTTTTATTGAATCGACACCTGTTATCTCGAGGTTATCAGCTAGTTTCTCGGGTGCCATTTCACGAAACGACTAAACTGTAACGAACGATTGCTGTGTAATTGATTTTTATCAGTCACTGGCGAACCCGACAGAAGTTGTCTTGCCCGAATTTAGGCTCGTCTCTTATTAGCCAATCAACCAATCTCCTTTACGTCTTTTCCATTAAATGTGACTTTCCGTTAACGTCGTGGTGTCTTTCAGGTAGGTAAAGACTGAAAATCTTGGTTTTTACCTTTTCGTATTGGTGCATTTTACTCCACAGTAGTACTGCTTTACTTTCTAATAAAACAAACAATAAAACGCAGACAAACATATATTTTGATTTATATTAATAACTAGCTGTGCCCGCGACTTCGTCTGTCTAAAATTAGGTAAAAAATAATAATTCAGTTTTAGCGTGATGATATATAGCATATAGCCTTTCTTGAAAAATGGGCTATCTAAAACTGAAAGAATTTTTCAAATCGGATTAGTAGTTCCTGAGATTGTCGCGTTCAAGCAAACAAACAAACTAATGGACTCTTCAGATTAATATATTAAGTATAGATATAGATTGTGCTGTGCAAAGGTGCTGTAATTAATAATTACTAACCTGAGCCAGCCGGGAACGAAACTAAAGCCGCTAGTGGGCCCCACGAAAATTATTTTTTGTGCTATTCTTGTAATATTCCAGCCGCTTTCAGCGACGTAAAGTGGCCAGCCACCCTGCTGTACGCGTGAACTTAAGGCGAATCAGCTTTTGTTTTTATTTATATTTTTTAATTGTTGCATATTATTTAGATATATTAAATCACTTAGTTCGCTCTCTTTTTCCACACATTTAATCTACAATACAATACAAATAATAATTGGAAGTAATGTAACATCCAATTAAAAAGCATTAAGGAGAATTAATGCAGCTTTAAGAAGGGCTCTAGAATACTAACCACTTTGATCCTTAGCTCGTTCAAAGTCCCAAACAAGCATCATAATTTCACAAATACATAGAACTATGAACACACGTTCGTCTGTTCCTAAGGTAGGTAACTTAATGCCTGTGTTATAGGTAACAGCCAACTGATACACAAACATTTCTTTAAAATATATCCTTATAAACTTATACACCTAGAAAAGAGGCGGGAATCTAACCCACAACCTCCGTAGCGGAAGACAAGCTCACTGCCAACTGCGCCAACGAGTCAGTCAATGAGTCATCGGGTGCAATACATATTTCTCTAAATAAATTATAAATAAAAAAACAAAGAGGCAAATACGAAAAACTAATTTCTCCCGCAACCTACTATATTATTTCAGTGCATATAAGTTTTTCTGAAATTTTATTATGAACCTTAAATGTTAGAGCCAATTGACCGTATATTCATCCTAGCAATGAATTGTGATTAAAGAATGCTATAAAATGCGATATAACATAACTACAGATCTAAACATCATATATAAAAACTGACTTTATAGCAAAAATAATGCCTACCCTTAAACGAAACTCCGAAAATAACAACGTTTGATCGCCAACAGGCACGCACGCGTTGATCGCTTACGAATCGATCGATTGATTTACACGTAGATCCCCTTATTCTTACCTAAATACGACAACCAACCTTATGAGTATATACATAGTACTCAGAATGTATTAACCAGTCAAAAACTAAAAAGTAGACGTAAATTTGGAAATAATGCTTTATTTTTAAAAGCGCAAAGATTAAATTCCAATGTAAATTTTTGTTGCTAGAAATTTTTTGAGGTAATTGTTGTAAGATCAACTTATCGGTCTACAAATTAAGGTTGATATTAGCTTATTTGATATCATTGAAAGTTTTATAGAGGTGAGTCTGATTTAAAATCTGTAGTAGCCATGTGTTCTAGAGGTCTTTGAAAGAACTAAGAATACAGTTTGATAGCAATCACAGTCACAAAGCAATATTTAAATATAATTTACTCGATTCTATATTACGTTGATAAATATTGCATGCTAAAAGAATGTTAACACCCGTAAAGTATTTCATAACATTTGTAAATCATTATTTTTCAATGGTTAATGTTCACAATTACTCATAGACGGAGTCATAGCGAAATTAAAGAAATATTTTTTTTTTTGCCTATTGTGTGCCCATATCTGGGCAAAGAACTCACCCTTCTCGGTCCACTTTCCTGTTTCTTGGTTCAATCTTATCCACAACTTCCACGCAAAGGGATCCAAACAAAAACAAAATACACATTAATTTTTCTTTTTAACTCAAGAAGAGAAATCTTACGAAAATTATAAATCTTAAAATAACAAGGTTCAGTATTACGTGATGGTACGGAACCTTTACTACGCGAGTCTGACTCGCACTTTATTTTAAATTTTTGAGTATATTTCAGTTAAGAGCCCTCATATTTATAAAATTATATAAATATGAAATTACTTTTGCGTTTAAGTAAGCATTATGGTAATGTGACACTTTTTATCAACATTCTCGACAAAAACTACATCTACAATACTATAACTGTTTAGTTTTGAGTTTTTAAAAAGCGATATTTTTAATGAAAGAATGACTTTATCCCTAATGCGTATACCAGGGGTGGCCAACCGGTCGATCGCGACGTTTAGTCCAGTCCATCGTGGCAAGGCAAAATACATAAATACATACATATAACGTAATCACCAAATGCTGCAGACATAATCTTGTATCGCTTTTTCCAAGGCCGTTTCGTCACTTATATAAGTAGTTACTAATGTAGTTACTAATAATAATAATCAGTTTACGTTTTCCCTCTTAATGAATAAAAAATAATGCTGTTGCAAGAAAGATGTAGTTTGTAGATCGGAGAGGGTTTGAGGGGGTCAGCGATCAGTAGATCTTGGATTAATTAAGTTGGCCACTCCTGGTATATAAAATCAACAACCTAAAACTCTACGTAATTATTTATTTAGCTAGATGCTCGCATATACTCTATAGTGCCTTATGTATCTTAATCTAAATAACTTCATTGTTTGTAAGCTTGTAATTTGCTATATTGCTAAATTCTGTTAATTGCAAATTACTGTAATGCTGTAAGTAACCTGAATAACAATTAACGAATAAATTAATTGCGTTGTACTCCTTCAAGTAAATACTTAGTCTGTTACGGGTGTTAATTAAGTAGAAAAAGTTTTAAGGGAAATCTTACAATTTTGCTTTGCGGCATAGAACATACTTCTTGCTTAGTAATATAATTAATACTACGGAAGCAACAAAAATATCACTACACTAGCCGTTTACCGCGACGTTGTCCACAAGATGTTAAACTTGCGAGAGCCTTCGAACTTCCTTAATCTGGGCCTATCGAAAAATCCGTTCTTAGCGGATGTCTACTAGCTACAAACTACTTTCCAAATTTCATCTCTATACGACCCGCAGTTTTCGAAATGTAGTGATAGTTGACCATTCGCCTAGTTAAATGTCTGATATTTATCGTGTTTTTACATTTTACCAGTGTGTTATTATTTCTTTCTTTTCGTCTGTAAGGTACTTAGAACTTCAGTAACACTTTGGTAATGCGATTTAAAAGGACTTATACCGGACAATAAGGCTATAGGATCTTTTTTGTCCCTGAAATATTAAGTTTTTCTTTATAAATATTGGATGGCCTTACATTACATAAAAATCATTAAATTAAAAATAAAAGGCGGGCGATATCGAATTTTTGGACCTTAAACTTTTTAGTGGTAAGATAATGTACGAGTCGTCAGCAGACGATCAATTAACGAATGAATCCTCTTGATTTTGTCGTTTAATGAGATAAAATACTTTCAAAGCAAACGGGAGGTCTCCCCTTTGAACCACGGTCTAGTAAATAGTACAAGAATTCAATGTAAGAATTATGTCTATCACTGTGGCCTTTGGGGTCAAAAACCAGGTCCAATGAGTTATATTTAAGTACTAAAACTGGAATCCCCTGAATGAAATCGTGAGTTCCCATCCTAGGTAATACAATTATTAGTAAACAATGCATAATCTATCTTAATTATACAGTATTAGGTGAATTTTCCCTTGGCCGAGGTCTTTAGGGCTATCACGTATTAACGATAGTATGGTCACGATTTTTACTTTTTTATCTTGGCTCGACGGCTTAAGTGTGCTTGAGACGTCAAAAGATTTAAAAAAGAGAGCTACAATGTTGCCGCTGCGTATCCTGTTGCCTTTGTTTATTTTAGTATACAACGTATTTTTTATGGTTCTGTAGTCCTACTACTTTCGGTTGTCTGACCCACAAGGTCCGCCCCCAAGATTCCAAACTATTAGATGTCTTCTTCTTTTTGCTAGCGTTATCCCGGTTTAGTACCCGGGTCCGCTTAGATTGCAGAGGATGTGGCTGTGGAGCGATTAAGATAACCGATTGCCATCTGGCGTCATACTCGGAACCCCCACGATCTCTACAACTTTACGACTAATATCATAAAGGGACATTAATCGGGTCCCACTATTTTACGTGCCTTCCGAAACACGGAGGAGGTCGGATATCAAATATAAGTCAGTGCCAGAATGGGTCACCCATCTATCACCATTGATCACGACTCCGTCTTATAGTTTCAAATTCATTACTAGAATTATGGAATTGTGATATACATATGTGCTTTTTTCCTGAATTGATTATAATTAACATTAGTTTAGCAGGAATTGACCAGAGTTGGAAACTACGTAGCGGCCTCCGGCACCACGAAGGGGGCTTAGTGCAGGCACGTGTTCGACAAATCTGTGCCATCTTACCTTTCCGATACAAAGTCATGTAAAGCGAATTTCAGGAAATAACTTTGTTCTATCATAATGTAATAAACCTCCCGGTACCATTTCGAAATCACTTTAAAAGTACCAGTTTAGGTGGCCAAGTGGTAGTTAATATAACATATTGCATTATTTAATCGTAATTAAAAAAAATCGACCATTATTTTGTTTGTTTATTTGTTAGTGATTACTTTTTTATGTTACGAGGGGCAATTGAGCAGGGGCGTCACCTAAGTGACTACCGCCGCCTATAGACATCTGCATCACCAGAAGGCTCGCAGATGCATTGCTGGCCTTGAGTTTG
Source organism: Charaxes varanes (assembly GCA_024363005.1). Classification (NCBI taxonomy): domain Eukaryota; kingdom Metazoa; phylum Arthropoda; class Insecta; order Lepidoptera; family Nymphalidae; genus Charaxes; species Charaxes varanes. The sequence continues at coordinate 2,811,925 of JANCMC010040816.1, forward strand.
GGCCACCGGGAACTCTCACAAACCTAACGAAACCCGACAACAATTCCATCACTTGACGTGACAGCATTGCCGCCACTTCATGCCGATCAATGTGAGAAAGAAGTACTGAAACACTAGCAGTGTCAATGCACATTTCAAAAAGTTCGAATTCGAAGATTCGACTGTAGTTAGGATGAAAATATTCGTGCTAAGCACAGAAGCCAAGTATTTATCGTGTGACGCTTTTAATCAATGCTAATGCAACCCGCGTTGAGACTAATAAGGGTCCGACGTGCGCCTAGCACGAATATTTTCAAAGTCGAATCTTTTACTCGAAAGGTTCGAAATGTTCGTGCTAGGGCCTCTGGTACCCGGACGCGACGACACAATTCAGCTGCAGACCAAAGGATTACAAGCGTGGCGCTACCTCTAATTAACTTTCTGTTCTACTTTTCGCGAGGGAAGTAGAAACTATAAAACATAATAAACAAACTTTATACATGTACAATATATATTCCTTTATTATAAAACTACAGAAAATAGATATATATCTATAAGACAAAGTTAACTACATTCTGCAAGGCTATGAAAAATAAGAAACTAAAAATAGAAGTTATCCTTGACGCGGGATTTGAAATTCTTTAAAAATCCTGAGTCTGATTGTTAGCCCTAAATCAACTTTTGCATTCCGAGAGACCTTTTTCGATTACGCGTGAAAGGTATTTCGCAAACATATCTTTCAAATATCAAATATCAATTTTACCGAACTAAAAATAGGGTTATTTTTTCAAACGCACGTCGCATTTGAAGATTCTCAAATGTATCAGGTTTTCGATGTAGAATTTTGCATCTTACTGCCAACATTATAAGGTCGTCTCAAATTGCCTCTACACGCATCGAGATAAACGTTTTCCAAGGTCCTTTGGTAGGGTTACCACTTGCATTATGTTTGTTTTTATTATTTTCTATTTTTAATAAAGTTTTCAATGGATTGACAATACATAAGCGTAAGTCAATGCATTTTCCTCATGAAATTAAAATAAAAACCTCTTTGACATAAAATCCAAAGAAGTTTTCGCGCTTTGGCTATCAAAACTTTACAATACATATTTTATAATCCATATCTAAAAAAACTAATGTTATTCTAAAAACTATTGCTCCAGTGATATACAGATACATAAGTTCAATATAAAATGTGAGGTTATCCTTATAGTGCTCTTTTCAAATTGTTTTTTTTTTCACTTCAAATTATGTGTTACTATTTCGATAAATCTGATACAAAACAAACGACTTACATATACACATACACAAAGCAAAGTAGTTTAGTTTCTCATGCATGTCATGGATTTCCGCAAAGTAACGCCTGATTCTATCAATTATTTGATTCGATTCTTGTTTTTGGATGGGGAAATACAATGTGGTCGCACGTCGGTTTTCGATGAATCTTGCCAAAGTGCCCCGAAAGCGGCTACCACAGATGAAAAACACAAAAACCCATGACTGAATGGGCGCAAGATAACTGAGACAGTAGGCATCTCATAAGACCGAGTAGGTATATCTTGCACGACGCTTTGAGCTAGAGAATGCTGTCAGCGCGATGGATGCCGCGTTTGCTCCGGACAAGCGCAATCGTAAGACCACTTTGAAGCAGTGTTTTGACGTTCAAGCGCGAACGAAGAGTTTCTACGTCGATTCGTGATCGTCAACGAAACATGGATACATAGGTTTCAGTCTAAAAATGCAGGCCCCTCCACTTTTGTGAGCAGCGTTTCTATTGTAAACTCAAGCTCCACCACACATTGTAAGCCAATGATATTGAGGAGCTTGCATGTTTACATCCACACACTATTTTGCATTTAGAGGCGACGAGTGTACATTTTTAGCCTGTAAGCACTCTATACACCAGAGGCCACCAAACCATGGACTTCACCTAGCGAACGAACTCCAAAGAAGGCGAAGACTACCCTGACGGCCAATGATGGCTACAATGTTGTAGGATTGGAAAATTGTGATGTTCATTGAGTTCAAGGAAATGCAAAATTGCTGCTGGAGCATTGCTAGGTCAAGCGTATCAACCTCAAAGCAGATTAGTTGCAAAAATAAATCATCACATTTCTGAAACTTTTGTTTTTCTTTTGTAGTTTAAGTACTCATCGGACAACCCTTGTATACAAATAATGCTATTTAGCTGTAATTAGTTTAGCTGAAGAAGAAATATTTACTAGAATTACTTAAATACTTCCAATGATATTAGAAAAGAAGATGATAGCATTATTCCACACTAATAAATGTGATATATTACTAGTACTGCTTTAGGATATACATTCAAACTCATATATGCTAGAAATATCTTCTTTATAATAAGGGCAATACCAATGTATGCTTCCAAATGAATTATCACGAGACCCTTACAGTACTTAAAGGTGCTTGCTTGATAAAGGCATCAAGTTTATTTTTAAATAATTCACTAGTAATTGGTTCCCCAATGCCGCAAAGTGGATTTCCAACAACATACTTAACATAAATTTCACCATAAATCTTTTTTAACAACTCCCTCACACCTTGAGCTTGATTATCTGTATTCATGACAAATTTGAGCCCTGAAGGAGTTTCTAAGCAGTGAAGGGTATATTTAGTAGTTTTGTAGTTGAGAAAACCATCCTTTGGATCCAGAGGAGATATCTTTGAAACAAATGATTTTATTGAAAAGAGCATGCCATACATAAGTTTTCCTTCCTGCAAAGTTAAAAAAAAAAGAGATTAGATAGTATACAATTATAACTCAAAAACTTATAAGAAACAGGTCGATTATCATAAAAAATGTTGAATGAAACTAATGGTATAGTTATTTATTGTCTATGCTACATATCAATCAGTCTACAGAAGTCATTAGGTTCTAAAATATGGAGCATTTTTTGGGGACACACTTAGCACTTGTAATGATATAGTAATGATCATTATGTAAATAAAGTTAAAAAGAAATTAATGTAACTTCTACCACATGGAGTGGGTGCTACAGGCCCATTTAATTTTCAAAATCGTTAATTTCATTTAGTATTTTTATATTTTCGAAATTTACTTTAAAGGCACTGCATGCCCCCACAAAAGAAGCAGTGGCTCTAACAAATAACTAATTTAATTATTGAATGTAATGTGTATGCAGCCTAAAAAGCCGATTAATTTGAAATTTATCTACACCCAGATTATAGACAGACATCCAGTTTTTATCAGATGGAATTCGACCGTACAATCCACTTCTTCTGTCTATTATATGTCAACATTATACCAGAATGAGTATTATAGATTGTCCTGGTATTAAGATGTTATAGTTTCAAAGTTTACTTTACGTAATTATTAAAAATAAAATCTATTAACTAATCATTTCTAGGCAACGAAGTGCAGGACGCCCACCTACCAGAAGCGAGCAGAGCAACGATGCAGACGAATGGCAGGCACAAGCTGGCTACTAATAGCCGAGGATCGAATGAAATGGCGCGCCTTGAACTCTTTCAATTCTATATCCAGCAACAGATGCATAATGGCTGAAATGATAATGATGAACTAATCATTTAAAAAATGGTTACCTCCTCTCTAGACATTCCAGCTTGTTTTGTTCTATTCCATTCTCCATAATAAAGAAGAGTTCCGTATCGATCAAAAATGTATAAATTATAAATAGTCATTTCGTCCACTTAACAAAAGTTCATTAACCAGTTAACACCTGTCTCATGTCCTTAAGATTGATAATATTAATTAATATGAAACATAAACGTTAAAATATCATTTCGGTAAATGACTCTTGTGTCTATCCAGCGGTTCCAGCCACAGATAACAGCATTGTATAATAAAGTGGTTTTAAGTCAACTGAAACGTTAATTAGAGAATAGAATATAAAAAAGGGACAGATTTTTTAGCAAATATACTAATAAAGTAAACAATGATTATCTTTGGTAACAAACTCTACAGTACAATATTCCCTAAAATTTTACGAAAATTTTTGTTATATTACAATATCCAATACAATATTATTATTATATCAATCCATTAATGTACCTAAAGTGGCTTATAATCTAAAATATAATCTTCATTTAAATTAAATTCTGTAAAAATTTAAAAGAACGCAAGTTAATTTTACTAACTAACAGATTAGTTTCCAAGTGATATATTTTCCAATGCAATAATTGAATTGTTACCTTAAACCTTAATTTTCCAATTGGCGGCTCAGCATATGGAATACTCAAAAAAGAGTAATAGACATTCGACGTTAGCGTGGAAAACCAATTTCTTCGACTATATCTACGCGTAAAAAGTGTTTATGTACACATAATTAATATAAGTGTTCCGTTGCCGTGTTGCCGTTCTATTTGATGTAAAATAAAAAAATAAAAATAAAAAATAGATAGAGAAGAAATTAGATAAATATTTCTCATAAAATCCTACGTCCATCCATCTATCCATCCTTATCTGTTTATGATTGATCACTTGATCAATGAAAGTACCGAGAACACTTTTACAAAATCACGATTTTACAAACTCACGAATTGTCTTCGCCCACGATTTTTTATTAATATAATACTGTTAAATTTAACTGTTTTTAATTAATCATCTGATCAAAGTACTGAGAGTACTGAAACTCGAAAGCGCCAGTGCTCACAGTACAAAAATGGTGACTAATGTATATTAATTGTTAAATATAAAAATGTCATACAAATAATTCTCATTTAGTATATAACTTAAAATAAGTATACACAAATTTACAGTATTGTTTGGCCGCCTTTGCTTTCTTTATAAGGTTGAATTTGAATACAAATTCAAATTCAAATTCAAATTCAAATTCAAATTCAAATTCAAACTCAAACTCAAACTCAAACTCAAACTCAAACAAACCAGTAACTCGTGAGTGCCGATTTTTAAAACATCAAAGACGCCGTACGCCTTGCGACTTTATATATGTATACTAGCCAAAGCCCGCGACTTCGTTCGCGTTGAATTAAATGATTTTGGTAGTTTTAAATGCTTTGTGAAGAACCCTTATAACCTTACCTGACTATATAAAAAGGTTCGTCGGACTTTAATTTTTTTTAATTACTTGGTGATTTATTTTTTGCATCCATTTTTTTTTATAAGAAAAAACGTGGAAAATAATCAAACATCCTGAAATTCTAGTATGCTCTTAGTACTAAGAAATACTTTGTGATATTAATTTATGTAATAATAATAGGTTACGTTGAATCAGCAGACATTGTCCCGATCGTTGTGTCAGTCAATGGTCTTATAGCGAAGAGCTTTAACAAACATCTTAATAGTTGGGTTTAGTGATGGAACTGTTGATCACCACGCTGGTCCTCTAGAACGAATATCGCAAACCTCAGCACCACTTTTACAGGCTCAAGACACGTCTATGTTTAGCGAAGACGGAGTATCGTGTAACACAAAATACAGACTACAAGAAGACAATAGCATGCTGTGTTGTCAAACGTGCCAAGTCAAAGAAAATGACAAATCGACCGAATATCTGTATATTTAGTTTATTAAGTGACTGATGTAAATTATAATTCCTAAGCATGTTGTGATGACCTATAATTAGTAGAACATACCTGATGTGAGCTACAGAGGATGCTGTTCGCGTGGCTGAGTTCTGGAACGAAACTGTCTGATGCGCCATCGACACGACAAGAAGAAGAGTAGGACATATATGTAATAATTTTCTTTTTCTAATTGTAAAATAAAAACACTTTGGTAAACGTAAAAATAATGTTCAAATAGTGTTAATTAATCAAGTAGTTTAGTTTATTAGCTCAATTAATTAAGTATTAGCTGGACATTGATAGCAAATGTTTGCGTGCAGATCTCTCTTTCTTATAGCCCACTAATTAATATGGCGTACACTTTATATCGCTTTTCATCTATTACATTACTATTTATTTGTTATAGATTAAAGCAAAGTAGTTTAGCTTCTCATGCATGTCATGGATTTCCGCAAAGTAACGCCTGATTCTATTAATTATTTCTAATATCTATTTAAAAGACGGGAACTTAAACAAAGTTTTAAAGTCACGCTGTCCCAGCTTTGTATCGCCTCGTGTCGTTGTTGGATAAAAGGCTTTTGTTTTACTCCAAGCACGTTAAACAGCGAAACAACAAGAATGTTTCAAAATCGCCGACTTTTTCCCCTTTTGAGAGCTTCCGCTGCGTGCGCTGCGTAAACGGTTATAGTTTCGCAAAAATAATGTATGATGGAATTATTCCCCTTTAAACGTTCTAAATAAAAATCTGCGGCAGTATATGTCTTTCTCTGAAGGTTTGCTGCCTATAACTCTTTTTATGCTGACCATATAGGCTATGACCATATATATGATCACGCTAAAATTGAGTCTATTATTCACCAAATTTTACGCAGACCAAGTCGCGGGCACAGCTAGTCTTCCATAAACTCACTCAGACTCGTAGATTTGAGACGTATGAAGAAATTATAAATTACATCCTCAATAGTGGCGGAAATTATGTATTCCGGCGGACGTTGTTCTTTGTGTAACTCTGGACCCTCGTCAGAGGTAGCTTTGACGTTTCTTAGATCAGGGCTTAGGTCGTACGTATAATTTACTGCTAAAGGGACACTATTATTGTGACACTGATTATTGAATCATTCAAATTCAAGTCCGTTTAGACTTGAATTTGAATGAATTTATCCGTGACTTCATCCGCATCAAATGTAACTTACAACAGCCCTAAAACTCCCTTAATCGGGCCCTATCGAATAAGTCTTGCTTAGCGGACGTCTGCTAACTAGACACTATCACTCTGCCAAATTCCATTTTAGTATGTACGTCCCGCAGTTTTCGAGTTTTCTTGATGGGTGTCTTTTCGTTTTTATGCATAGGAATATAGATAATGAAAAAAATGAATTAAAATTCAACGCAAGCCCAAACGCAAATTGCAATCGAAATTTGAAAGGCTTCGCTTTGCTGTTCTGTAGAGGTTATTGGACGTTGCAATAACCTCAATATAACAGCACAGTTATATAGAGGTTATTGAACGTTGCAATAACCTCTATATAACAGCATAGTTATATAGAGGTTATCGGACGTTGCAATAACCTCTATATAACAGAAAAGCTAATTCAATATAGTGTCAAATTTATATTAGTCCTGAATTTTAGCATATTTAAGTGGAAGTTTCATTGTTGATAAAACAGTGGGTTCTGCTAAATAAAGTGAGATTATAAAGCCCGCGATTTTGTGTTGTTTATGTAGACCTTAGACCCTTATCAGACGTGACATCGCCTATGTTAGAACCAAGGCCGTTGGTATTAATTATAATTTATTGTTGCTATATGTATGAAGCAAATAATATTTGCAGCCAAGATAATAGTAGTTGGTCTATGACTTACCAAGAGTAACGGAATGGATGCTGCTGGACGGGAAGAAAAGACCGGCAAAGCAAATATATATAACATATTTTATCTCATATATCATGGGGAGTGTTTGGACTTATACCGGCTGCTGAATTTCACTACAGGACATCCTGTTAAAATTTGAAATTCCACCCTCATCACTTCGATGTCCTAAAGTCCAAAACTGTCTTTTTTCTAGAAACTTTTTGCCTCGCACAATTCGTCTGTGAAATCAGTTGTCAGCTTCGGTATTTCCGAACGGATACGACTTAGGGACCTTCAAGAGAAGAGCACAATCATTTCTCAAAGGCCGGCAACGCATCTGGTGTTACAGTTATCCATGGGCACAATTTTTTATTTATTTGGTTTGCATGCATGCATGGATTGATTTCATTACAATTGCAAAATCCATATTGAATTTATCTTCTGATATTTACTATACGTGTCCAGTGTCTTCAAACTCCATACCAATCTAATGACTATATCTTTTAGACTCCTTTCTTTTAAGGGAAAACAAATTAGATATCGAGTGAAAAATTATACATTCGGCAATTATTAGAATCAAGAAATTTGAGTCACATACTATAACTTACTCTAAAGTTTATTTTACGATAAAATTTTTACACTATCTGCATTACTTTCTAGTTTCCTGATAATGCTCTCTATCTCCCTCTATCTTATATCTATCTCTCTCCCTTTCGTACCCTGATGGCGTTGGATTGAAAGATACATTTTCAGAAAAATTTAAAACTAACTTAGAGGGTCACCGACATATTAATACGCTATACTAATATGAAATTTCGTAAAATCGAGTGAAATTAGGAGCAAAACCTAGTGTAATTACAAATTCTCTCACTAATACCGCTACGATTATGAATTCCAGCGGATCTGTGTTGTTTGCGCGGATCTTAAACCCTTGTCAGACGTATCTTACAGCGGAGCTGGGCTCATGTATAATTTACTATCGAAATGAATACTGCCACATTTGAGGCGGATTCATTGTGACAAATGGATTAAAATTTGCGCTCTGCGTAATTAAATTTTTTATTAATTATATCGTATCTTGAATTCCCAGGTGGATAATAACCAGAAAAGTTGACAAAAGTAAAGCGTAGGCGCCACTTCAGCGAGATATCAGGGAATAATACATAGTCTAACCGCTGCTGCCTCAATAAAGGAGATATCTTGGGTTTTAGCGGGTATTGTGACCTGGCCTGATCTGGTGCCTGAGTCCCACGCTCCAGATCCTCACGATCGGAGTGCGTAAATGAATTAATCATTGAAAAAAGGATAGTTTTTATAAAAAAAACTTTTGTACTATGGCCGTCAACAATCTCTTATCATCAAATATCTGTATTTTACGTATAAGTAGGAGAAATTACATCACATTGGCTTAGGAAGAACCTTTCTGAATATTTTCGGAGTGACACGTGTGGAAATAGAGTGCACTGATGGCATTTAGGTTACAGTTCAGACAAATTTTCGTTTCCGTTCCCATTCCCTATAGCGTTGAGTTAAGAACGTCGTGTATCGTGTCGAATACAGCGTTGAGTATAAATTCAAATTCAATTTTTTTTTTTCAAATAAAATATTGTTTATTAATATTTGTATTTAATATATTTATTTACAAATAAAAATATTAAATACAAATTCACTTTAGTTCAATGTGAATTACAAACAGTTATGTGAAAAACGCTCGGTGCAATAATCTACTGTTGTTAATAAAATCGGACTCGACTGGTTTGTTTGTATATCATGTTATACGCTTGTTATGCAAATGTGTCAGCGGATCCTGAGGCAGACGGTAGTTTATTTATCCTTATTGTTAACCAAATATTATGTGCATTCATTTGTTTTGAAGGAAAAACAACTGTTGCAGCTGCACAACGCTACACGTATGATCCCAAACGGAGTTGTATAGCGAGTTAAACTTCCATTGTATGCAGTCAATACGCAATATTATAACTTTGAAACTGTATAACCTATTCGATAAGAAAAATAATATCGAATAATAATGAATGAAAAAACGTGTGATGATTAATCAATGAAGAACTTATGATAATTTTTAATGGAATACCAGATTGTTATGATGCATATTATACATATTTTCCAACCCGTGTGTCATATAGTCCTGTATATATTTATTTATTATCAAGTTCAAGATAAAATTTCTTTGTTTAGTACACTAATATTATTCGCTCAAAAATAAATATACTTATTGATACAATGATTCGAGAATATATATCTTTCTTCTAATTCTAAACGTTTTCTCTTAATTTAATTTTGTTGTTATATATTTACTTTCTTTATTACTGTTACTGCCGCGCAGTAACGATAGGCCCTCTTGGTCCGCTTCAAAAAAAGAAATACAGTACTTTGTGAATTTGCTATTTTCTGTTAAATGAAATATAAAAAAATAATACAATACTAATTATTTCGATGTTAATATTTAGTTTCTCTTTTGTTAGTTAGAGATTGTTTTTTATTTTTATTTTATTATTTGTAATAATTTAATCATAGTCTTTGCATTTTTTATGTAACACAAATGAGCAAGAAAATAATATAAATATCCTCTGGCAATGTTGTGTACATCTATAATTGATGCAAATATGAACTAACTGTACCTTATTATATATCTTTGTAAATGTTTAATATTTGTGCTGTTGTTGTACCTTAATAAACAAAACAAAAAACAAATAATTTAAGAGGTTTATACATAGGATAATCGTGAGGTGCGGAAGTGGTATATATATATAAGCACTTTAATTTCTGTATACTGGTGTGACTGTAAATAAAGATCTTCTTATTCTTATTCTTATTAAGTACACACTAATTAAACATGCAATGTTAAAGCGAAGCGACAACTTAAACATTACTTAACTAAGCTGTAGTTGTATGTACAGAGCGTACGCTAATCAGCTGCATCTAATTTAAGTTAAATTTACGAATTAGATTTGTCGTGGAAATGGAGTCTCTACTTATCATGGAATTCTAAAAATTAATATTTCATGATCATTCGAACATTCGTTTAATGAAACACAAACAAACACAAACAGTGATTCAAATTTTTTTTCTGTCGCAAATAAAAAGGCACTTCAAGCTTTAGTCATAATCATTTTTGATATAACTTACCATGTTTTTTCTGGATAATCTCCGAAATAAATTTAATAAATATAAATGTCATTTAATCGTGCGACTAGCAATAAAAAAAATATATTCATGTATTGTTTATTTTATTAATATCATCAAGCGAATTGTATTGTCACCCAAATAATTTCATATAATCCCACATCACACTTTCACAATAAAGCGATAGATAGAGGCTCTAGGGAATTCGGTTTATATCAATACTTAATCGAAGAACGCAGTACTGTAAGCGTTTCGGTGCATACAGTAAAAAAATCGTTAATAAAAACTCGGTTACACTGCCATTACTAGTAGTAGTACTAAACTAATGGCCATAAATTCTATACGTTGCCTTTATAACGCTTGCAATGTGCAAAGTGTTAAATATATTGATATTCTTCGTGTTTTCGACGGATAAATTAGCTAGCTATTAAAGTTTTGTAATCAACACCTTAATTTTCTTGTATGTAACATCAGTTATGTACAGGTGATAGTTCCTTCACAATCGATCTAGCCGTTTCTGTGATTACCCGTATCGAAAAGACAGACAGATAAAAGTGTTTCTAGTTAGATTTTTGTTATAAGTTACACATATTAGTATGCATATAGTAAAACAGCTTTATTTAAACATTACAGATACAGAATGATTTACAGATTAAAAATGTTTGCATTACTTTTAAGTTCGTATTATATTACTAGCGGAGCCGTCAGACGATGTCTTGCCCGAGAAAAAGAAAAGATCGTAAAATCGATGTGACGTAATTTATGGATCCCTTTTGGGCATTTAAAAAAAGTTTATGACCAATTCTCAGACCAATCATATATGCACAAAAATTTTCATAAGAACCGGTCAAGCAATTTCGAAAGAGCTTGGCAACTAGCAATGTGACATGAGAATTTTATATATTAGATATAATTTAGATAGATAGATTATGAAAAAGGTTTGATTTTTTTTTCAGTATGTATCATGAATCTAAAGCCGCAATAGTAGGATCATATCAAACAGATTTGCCTTCCCTTGCCTTCTCAAGGGGAGGGAACAATGGCAGTGAGTGTTAGTGATCACTATAAAGAGTGCACTCTTAAAGCTACACCTGGATCACAAGTCCCAGGCACTGCTATGGTTCCTTCCTCTGCAACACCATGGACCCGGCACCCGCACAGGTAATGCTTGGAAATTCGTCTCACAGTCTAACATATAAATTTATTATTTACCTTAAAAACGTGGAAGGCCTCAAACTGTATGTTACGGGATTTCTCTTTCAACATATTCATCATCAGTTTTAGATTGTCAGGGTTGGTGATGTAACGGGTCATTATGGAGAAGTTATGTCGATCCAGGAGTAATTCACCAAGCAACTTGAGACTCTGCCGTCGGGTGACATAATTTTCAGAATTCAATAACCGTTGATAATGACCAAACACCTTATCATAGTTTGCTTCTAAAAACTCTGCACACAATATTTTATGACGAGTTAATAATTCCTGGAAGGAAAAATCATTGCATAAATTTTATACAATAATAACGTTAAGAAACAATAAAATGTATAGAAAAATGGATTTCCTGTATTAAAGTTATATACACATTATGATGACATATGAGGCCGCAGCTTAATTGCAGCCTGGCAATTGAGTCTATCGCTAGGTCAAGGAGCCCCTACTGCTGTCGGGTGATAGATGGGTGACCAATTCTAACACTGGACCTCTTCTGTGTTTCGGAAGACACGTCCAAAAATTAGTCTCGATTATTATCACTGAGTGATATTACTCGTGAGATTGGGTATTCTGTGGATGACGTCACTCAGTCATCTTAACTCGTCCCACAGTTATATAATCTAGAATCCGTTTAGATTGCAGAGGATGTCCTCTGCAATCTAAACGGACTCTGGTACTAGACCAGGATAACAAAGAAGATACTCGAATTATGTATGGAAAACGAAACTTAGCTTAAATCTGCAAATGAATACCAGGAAAAACTGGTGCAATGTTGCAACCTAACACCACACCACAAAACTTGCCACCAAAGTACAGTACTATACTGACTTTCCAAATGCCTCAATGCACGTTTCGCTTTGAGAACGAAGCATCATCACAGTCACCACAGATTTTCCACGATTCTGCTCCCATTTTCAATATTATTTCTTATAAGATTAATAAATACTGACCTTAAAAGTAGAAAAGGCATCAGAGGCGATATCAAAAGTTGATACTTCTACATAACGGAAGAAATTATAAAAATCGTCAGAGTATAACATTATCTTTGCTAAAGCTTCGTATCTCGCACATTCTCTCAACATAGTACCACAGTTGGAAGCTATTTCCTGATGTTCATATCTGTAAGGAAGCATTGATAAAATAAGTTTCATTATAGTATACTCTTGATATGATTGAAACAAATACTTAAAACAACAAAAAACATATAATATTTATTATATAAACAAGTAAGACCACACCACTGAAGTAAAACTTCTTGAGCTCCAGCTATATATACGTTTGGATCTATATATACTGACCTTAAAAGCTTACCATATATGTATATAATTGATCGTTAAAATGAATTTACAATTTTATTCACTTTAAGCACATATATATATTGCACATATTTTATTTACAGGCAGTAGGCATGCACTATGTCTTAGATATAAGAAACGTAACTAGTTATTAGAGAGACAGAAAGATAATGTGTGCTTGCACCTCTCTTGCTCTTACAGTAATATAAGGAGGATGATGTCCGACGGCGAAGGAGGCGTCGGACATCATCCTGACGGACGACAACTTCTCGTCCATCGTGAAGGCCGTGATGTGGGGCCGCAACGTGTACGACTCCATCGCCAAGTTCCTGCAGTTCCAGCTCACCGTCAACGTCGTGGCCGTCATCGTGGCCTTCATCGGCGCCTGCGCCATCCAGGACAGCCCGCTCAAGGTGCCGCCTCCGTCTAGATTTGACCCAATAGTCGCTGATTCTAACCCGGATCGGAGTTACTTCGTATCTGTGCGATATATGAGTGACGACAGCGATGCACTTGTCGACAGGCTTACTACGAGTAGTAACCATTTTAGCAATGCTTACAATCTTTACCTTTCCAGTTAAGCTTCTGTTTAGGCGTGTGCCAGGTTTGGGTGGCACGATAACCGATTTCGGCTTCGAGTACCCCATTTCCCCACCGACCTAACGCAACCGCTGGCCGCAGGTAGTACTTCTCATGGGATTTCCTTGAATGTGACAGTCTTGGTAATTTTTTTGTGATATTACTACAAATTTACGGATTAAAACACCTTTAAGACAGCCGAATTAAATATGAATCAAACATTTTTATAGAATTGTATTTACTAAATAAAACATAATTTACTTACTTGTATAACCTTTCCAAATAAGACACTATGAATTCTATCCCATTCGTGGGTCATCAAAAGTTCTCCCTATTTATGGTTAAATGTATTTTTATGTGTTTATTGATTTTATTCTTAGATTTGAAGTTAAAATAACAATTGATATTTTGTAGTGTCGTCGTAATAATTTCATTGCGTTATAATAATGTGTGCGAAAACTGACAGATATATAAATGATAAAAGTTAGTATAAAAGAAATCTACTGTTATAAATCAATATTAGGCAGCTACACAAAGTCCCCGGCCACACTACATGATCATTGAAATGATCATTCAAATGAAGCTATGTCTGGCTCTGGCATTACCAATTATGACAATTTTTATGTCATAATTGGTAAACGTTGCTACACTACAATGTTTCTATCAATTGTGAATGTGTATATCTTAATAGAATCACGCATTACTTTACGGAAATTTATGATAGGCAAAGAAAATACCCCTTGCTCCTACCTCTACCGCGTATAAGCTGGTTTTATAACCGTTTTTAGTGAGCTCATTGGCTAGGTCAAAGTACTTGTTCGTTTTTAACAGATGGTCTTTGGGGATGTTGGTCTGTAATGGAAATACCATGGAACTGTAAGTTCTACAAGTACTACTCGCTTTAGTGTCTTTGAGTAAAGGAATATGTCCGACCTGGATGACGAATTCTGAATAACCTTGTTTCGATAAAAACACTATCTATGTACATACATCTTAATAACATACTTAAAAAAACTACTTAAGGAAAACCAACGACTCGAAAAATCTACAGAGGATCCAAAGGCAAAAAACAACATCGTTATTTGCTGACAAATCATAAACTGAACTAAAATAAAATCAGATTATCATTGTAAGTAGATGGATACTTACATAATTGCGTCATTGCTATAAGTAACGTATAGACATATGCAATTAGTAAAAATAATAATAATTTCGACGCTACAAATATATCCATCCTTAAATGTTATTTATGTTTATATAGTTCGGTTGTCTGGTAAAAATCGCTCTGAAGCGATAAGACCGCCGATTGTACTGCAATATTGTATATATATTTGTATTGTCTATCCTTCTGTTTGTACGTTGTAGTTAATATAGTACTATTATTGCATTTTGATCATTCACAATTCACCCAATATATTCATAGTTTTGAGGTTAGATATTTATTACGGAAAAAAAATCAAAAACATTGTCCTTTTACGTCGTTTATTTTCCGGTCTTTTTTCCGTCTCCATGGCAACCAATAAAAAATATATTCAAAAACTATTCATCGTCAATGTCCTATCATAATCTCTTTTACTTTTTATTAATTACAAAGCCAATTACTTCCAAATTAATATATAATACATCAGCCGTAAAATTTCAATAGGAATTTTATATATATATAGCCTATAGCCTTTCTCGAAAAATGGGCTATCTAACACTGAAATAATTTTTTAAATCTTACCAGTACTTCCTGAGATTAGTGCGTGCAAGTAAACAAACAGACTCTTCAGCTTTATATACCTTATTAAAATCTTAATTTCCTTCCCATTAGCAAGTTAGGGCTACTCAGCCGTGATTTCATTTGGCGCTCTTTGCGTTTTTCCCACATTCATCACATTTTTTATTTTGTTTCAAAATGATGAAATTATTTCTGTTTATGTTAGATGATCACTGTGATGAGCTGGAAATATAATTCAACCTATTACGTACATGAAGCTTATACATTTTCATTAAGACTGCGGTTCCGGTCGCGTATGTAATATGTAGTCATTGTTCATTATCTGCCATAAAGTAAAATTGTGATTTTTTTCTGCAATTAAGTGAAGTTCGTAACCTTGTCACTTTGTCTTTGTCTTCTTTGGCGACTTTGTCTTCTTTTTTTACTAAAATTCTTCTTCTTTATCCGTTCCTTCATTACTAAGAATTGTGACCACAAGACACACACCTTCTGTAGGAGCGTGCGTATTTTGTATGGGGACAGACTCTCCAGGGTTGCATCAGCGCGCACCTCCTCGGGGAACAGTTCCAAGTAAATTCGAATAGCTTCCAACACCCAACCCACTCGGATTTTGAGTATACCGCGGAACATGTCCGGGTTGGTACCGATTAGACGACCGCAGTAGAGTACCACTTCCTATTCAACAAATTGAAATGGATTAACTGTGATGTAAAAAAGGAATGAAAATAATGCTAAATAACTGTTTTTTTTTTGTTCACAGTGTTATTTTTTGTATCCGGAGTAATCTTTAACTAACTCGATGGTTTTAAAATGTACCAGAGATAAGGAGTTTACCTTTGAATACCAGTCATATTTCTGTAAAAATTTGTTAATCTTATAAATCTAGGCATTTTTTTACAGGCAAAACAAGCATGACATGACATATTACACAATAATTTACGTAAAAATGTGTTAAAAAGATTTTAACTAGCATTAATTCGGTAAAATACCAGTACTTATTTGACCATCACCGGTGGTGATGATCAAGAAGAAGATTTTTTCAAAGCCTTGCCTCGATGAAAACATAGGTAATCATTTAGATGGGTGAGCACTTTTGACTCAACCTTTACACTTAATTGTAAATTAGTAAGTTTTTATTAAAAAAATATGAACGACATTGAGGAATATTAGGTGAAAATTAAATCCCGTAGAAAAGAGACGGCGATGTCGTAAAATTTGTTGAAAATGAATCTATTAAGTTTCAATTTTTGTCCTCAATCCTTATGGTATTGATAAGGAGGCCTATGTTAATTCTTATAAAAATAGCTATCTACGTCTAACGCATCAATTAAAATTGTTTTTGTCGTTTTGAATAATACGCGTAACATAAAAGTCTGTTTTACATATACAGGCAAAAAGTTTTCGACACCCTTTAGACGCTTTCCTTAATCCGGTCCTGTCGAAAATCCGTCCTTAGCGGACGCCTACTAGTCAGTAGGAAAGATGAAATTCGGCAGGGAGATAGTTTATAGTTGTAAATTACCTTCCTGCCGAATTTCATCTTTGTATATGACGAGGTTAGGTGACCCTTCGCTTTTAAGTTATACAGATATTACTTAATATGCTTAAAGACAGTTGACAACCAGCGACAAATACGTATTATCTCCCTCTTTCTTCCCTTTCTCTATCTCTTTCTCAACACACTTTATTTATTTATTTATTTTATTTCAAACAAAAGAGACATTTTACAGGTAAAAATATACAAGTGCCACTAACCCATGGAAACGGTTTGTTTTGGCACTTAGCAGCGCTCTTCGCTATTATTATTTTTTTTGTTAATAAGACAGACATACGTCTAGAGGATCGGTCAAGTCAGTCAGCAGGGGACGGTACACATCACTGCTTTTAACAATTTATAAAAAACACAAAGTAGGTTAGTTGACTGAGTCAGTGAGTTAATGTTTAACAAGAAGATAAGTCAAACCTGCTGCAGTACGGCACCGATGATGTCGTACGGCTGTATGGTGGAGTACATCACCGACTGGATCTCGCCGGGGGTCATCGGTTTGTCGAATACCGTCTCCTTACGACCGATAACGCCAACTGTCAACTAAAATAACGAACTTAATTTTCATTAAGTCGAATAATGGCTCTGGAATGTTAGGGAGTGGATTGGTGTTACCAAGGCGGAAAAATTGCTGCTTATTCTCAAGGTAAATGTCAAAAAAATTGACGGTCAACGTCCAGTAACAGAGAAACATTTCAAGAAGAATTTCATAATAAAAAAAAGAATTTCATCCTATAAAAACGTACTCCTTTAACTCTGCCACTTGCGCCCATTTCCTCAAATTACCAGCCAATAACAATTCTGAGCCTCAACCGCACAATTTTCGTTTTTAGTTTGGCCCAAGTTGTGAGGTATATAACATTTTGAAGATTTTCTTTCTCCGCTTAGGTTGGTCAGGTATAGCTTAAGTTGTATTTAAATTGTATAACAAACGGCTTTTTGCGTTTACTTTTGTGTCTTAAGCATCAAATTAGTTACACATGAATGCAACTGTTTTTAAAGTCTTAGATGTTGCTTATATTATACTACTGACAGCTACTTTAAAACTACGATGCTCGTAGAGGTTCTACATTATATGTTGATAATTAAAAATACCAAGACAAGAGACGTTAATCGCAAATAGTTCTGCACTGTGCTTGGTCACAATTATTATTGTCATACTATGAAGTGCGTCTGGCTTCAAAAAGGCTAAATGAATATAGCCTGAACTGAAAATCTTTTGACCCTCCAAAATAGCTTTATGCGCATTTGTACAGGCCTGTGTGAAACGTGAACCTCCATAGACACCTTGAGCTCCAGACGATAGGTAAATTATTTAAATATCTCTCGGAACGGTACTTCATGAAAGCCCACAGACAATCCAACCCCTTACTTGTCGGCTCCTGTAACTACACGCCCAATCCCCAAGCTCCAAAACATCTTAGGCGCCTCAAAAATGTCCTCCACGATCCAGATGACGCGATAACGACAGAAAATGACCCTGACAGAATAGGGACGATGACACAAAACACACAAGTTACGCGACGTCACCGACAGGAACGTGGTCCCCGATCTGACGCTGTGAAGGTCACTTTTACCATCAGCATTACACGATTAGAAAAAAAAAAATTTTGGCTGTGGGGCGAGTTAAAAAACCGATTTGTCGTCTGACGTCATCCTCGGAACCCCTACAATGATCGTTTCAATGATCATGTAGTGTGGCAGGTGACTTTGTGTAGCTGCGCAAAGTTTTGTAGTTTTCAAGGACACAAATGTACAAACACTTTGAGCTATGTATGTACATTTGTGTCCTTGAAATTGTATGTGGCTCCGGCATAAGAATTAGTTCCTTATGATAAACTAAGTTTTTCCCGCGGCTTCGTTCGCGTAAAACTGATCTTTCGATGTCATATAATTATGTCTATCTCCCTAATATAATCGACAGTGACCATTTTTATCTTTTAAATATTACAAAAAAAATTATGAACTATTTACGAAGCTATTTTAAAAATATATAAGATCTTAACCATAGTTTGTACATTTTATGCAGATCAAAATTGCCCATTACAGCATATCATTAAAATGAATATCTTAGAAGATATGAGAGATTTTTCGTCATTAAGGGCCGACAGCGCATCTGCTGGCCTTCTGGTCGTGCAGATGTCCATGGGCGCCGGTAGGCACTTCGGCGCCTGCTCCCTGCTCGTCTGCCCCCTTGTAACATAAAAAAAAATACTTCTAAACGAACTATTGACAATTATTATTTAATAAGCTTTCTTATTTATATCACTACTATCTAAAATTAATAACTTTTTAAAATGTACCCGAAAGCTACACCACCGAATCCGCCACCAAAGCACAGCACTACACTGACTTTCCGATGTGCCTCAATGCACGTTGAAAAATTCTTTCAGTCTTAGATAGTCCATTTATCGAGAAAGGCTTAAGGCTATACGACATCACGCTAAAATTGAATTTATTTATTTTTACCTAATTTTACGCGGACAAAGTCGCGGGCCCAGCTAGTAAAACAATCAAATAATATTTAATAATACTTAAATTCACCGTAAACGGATGATGCGAAACTTTTTTTATTAGTAAAAAGTATCGATATTGTTTTTTTTATGTTATCTGTTAGTATGTGGAAAAAAGTGGTATGCTTTTTCCGGAGCCAGATATAGCTTCATTTGAATGATCATTTCAATGATCATGTAGTGTGGCCGGGGACTTTGTGTAACTTCAACTAATATATAAAGCTGAAGAGATTTTTTGCTTGAACGCGTTAATCTTAGGAACTACTGGTCTGATTTGAAAAATTCTTTCAGTTTTAGATAGCCTATTTGTCGAGGCTATATATCATTAAGTGAAAATTGACTCTATTTTTTTAGTTTAACTAATTTTACTTGGACGAAGTCACGGGCACAGCTAGTGCTCAATAAATAAAAAAAAAATGTTGACGTTATCTTCAAGTCATGTTCCAGTGTTTCATGTCGTATAGAAATGATGGGAGGAGTGATGTTTTCTTTATCTCTTTTTTCTATCATATTTACTAAAAACTGACTACATTTCATATTTTTCTGAAAAAGGGCAATGCCTATTGTACTTTGTTACAAGGCTACGTGCACCAAAGTTATTTAAATAGCCTTAAATTTAACATTTTTGCAATGGAACCACATATGAAGCACCACAACTTTAAAATACAAAGAATCATAAAAATCTATTCAACCAGTCGAAAGTTTAGAGGTAACAAACATAAAAAATGGCCAAGAGCGTGTGAAGACACACTTTTTTTTTATTTATTTTTATTTATTTAGACGAACCAACAGCATTTTACAATAAATAACAAGTGTACAATTATGGAGTTCTTAAACTTCAAGACCCTTTTTCTAAGAAATGTGTAAAGATATATTTAAATTAATACCAAGTACTGAGGTTTATGGTCCCTTGAAGCTGTGCAAGAGAAGAATCAACCCTCTAAATATGCGCAATCAAAAGATATGGCTGCATATATCGCTTTTCTCATACTAGTAAAATGTATGAAAATGGACTCAAAACCTATATGGTACTTTCCGTTGCCCTAGACATTAGCGCTACCTTCAAACATTCTAAGCAATGGCGAGCTTGAGACGTTTATTTGGTCATTTAACAAGCCGATACCAGCATTGTTATGTTTAACTATTTCCAATTGTTCCAACAGGTGTAGTCGTATACCTTTATCCCTCGTATTCATTCGCGGATTAAAGCAAAGTAGTTTAGTTTCTCATGCATGTCATGGATTTCCGCAAAGTAACGGTGGCTGTGACAAATTAATGTCCCAAATTCCTAACCAAATAAGGCTCAAATGCTGGCTGACTGAGCGTACCACCGAGACAATTAAAATTAGATTATGACATTTAATTTAATATGCTTTCTTGTTGCATATATAGTGTATATGTATTCGTGTTGCAGTATTAGGTATAATGACCAACAAAAGCACTTATTATTCTTTTAAAGCGTTATAAATAGTATAGATATGCCATATTCTTTCGCTACCTATTTTACAAGCAGCTGTCTATTTTTTGCTATCTTTTATAGCAAAAAATAGACAGCGTTAACTATTTCTAACATGCATGGCATCTGCTCGCAGATGCGTTGCCGGTCATTGTGAAACGAGTATGGTCTTTCTCGAACGTCCTTAGGTTCACCCTTTCTAATGTTGCGCTATCGCCTTTACGTAATCTTATATGCCGCCATTTTTTACATACAATACATCTCTATCATAGATAAAGTTGTCTATGGATGTCCTCCTACCATTTGTATGGTTGATTGTACATCCAAAAATTACCATATATAGGTCAACGCCGATCCAAAACTTGTTACGAATCTGGTCCAAAACAAGTACGACTTGCCAAGGCGACGATGTGATAGTCTGACAGCATTCAGCAATAGGGTGACCAGGAAACTAATATGTTAGGGACTTTGAGGATTATGATTATTATTCTCACCATCATTATTATTTTCTTCATCTGCTGTGGTCACGAGAAAGACAATGACAACGGCAAATGTAATTATGCTAGAACTTTGAGGAAAATATGATCATCATTCCTAATAATTGATAGAATCAGGTGTTACTTTGCGGAAATCCATGACATGCATGAGAAACTAAACTACTTTGCTTTAATCCGCGAATGATCTTCATTCGCGGATTAAACCAAAGTAGTTTAGTTTCTCATGCATATCATCATTCCTATTTTATTGTGATTATAAAATATCTTGTATATCTATAATGATCATTAATAAATTTGAGACTGGTATATGGAAAAAGTAGAACGAGTTTATTGTTACATCTTTGTAATATCTACAATTAAAGACATAAAAATTAGAAGAAAAAAAAAGAATTCTAACTGGGGCAGTGTCTTTAGTAGACATATTTTGCCGAAACTAATTATAATCTTCATTTTTATTATTTTTAAAGAATATTAGGAATACTTTTTAGGTATGCTTAATATTCCCGTTTCCTTTCCGACTATGCCTAAATTAAAAGCTTGTGTTGGGAGCGGCTGCAATATTATTCGCTCGCTTAAAATAAGTTGTTAAGTCTTTATTAAGAAATGATTATTCTTTAAATATTTTCTCTGAGGTATTTCTTCTTGTATAAATTATCTTTATTGTTTTTTACATGATGTAATTTTTTATCAATCTCGTCAAATCTAGTAAATAAATAAGTCTAAAAATATTGAATAAATCTGTAATAGCGTGTCATATGGAAAGCTGTACTTAATAACCACATTGTAATTGTAATATGACAAGTCGATGGTGTGTCTTTTTAAATAAATAAGTTTAATTAAATAATGCCCGAACGAATCCTCTAAAACCGATTTTCATGGTGAGCACAGTGAAGCGGTATAAATATATAAATGCGAGGCGCTGCTTGCTCAATGTTTGTTAATTAGATTCGCTACTGCTCACCTTGGGGGACAGGAGGTTTGATGGCTGCATCAGAACTGTCATACAAACGCGACATCCTGGTTTGCCTTACTGCAATAATTGTCAATACTAGATATGTTTAATGCATGAATTTAAATAAATTTGTTGTCCTCTGATAGATAGCTGGCAAATAAAAATAAAAAAGGCTTTACTTTTATCAAAATATTGTTTGTTTCCCACGACTTCACCTGGGTTCAATTGCGAGAGCCATTTGACCTCGTAAATCTAGTCCTATTAAAAAATCTATAATATAAACTATCTATTTGCGAAATTATCTTTGTACGAAGCGCGGTTTTCGAGATTTTGTGATAAGTGATCTTTCACTTTTATATACAGGTATACAAATTATATTTAATCTATAGATATAAATAAAACTTTTTTACTATATGCATATGAAAAATAAAAATATCTTAATTCAGTTTGGCTTTTCGTAAAAGCACTTGTGCACGTGATCATCATTTGTCATATAGCATACATTTTCTTAAGCATAGTAATATGACATCTATGTTAAAAACACAAATGAATATATTATTATCTGTCCGTAGGTCTTTCAGTCTGTCTTTTTGTCTATCTTTTTGTTACTTCAGTAATATAATTAGAGTTCCGCAGAAAAATACAATCATTAATTTAACACGAACGAAGTCACAGGCTTTAGCTAGTGTTATTACAAAAGAGGATTACTATAAGTAATGCGAAATATTTTATAAGCCGATTTATTTTTTTTATATATAACACTCTTTATATATTATGCTACCAGTTTTTATGATCAAGATATGTACATTGATTAATACATGAGCTTATGTATTACATCTCATGGTCGAACTAATACATTATAATGTGACAAAATCGAAAGGCATACTGGTTTTGATTATTCTAATACAATACAGATTGTCATGTTGTTAGTCGTTGTTGTGATCTAAGATAACTATGGTTAGTGTTAATAAAAGATAATTGAAACAAAGTAAAATAGTTTTTAAAGTTATATGATATAAGGTTGAATGTTGAGTGTGGGTATAACCATGTCTTATGTAATCTTGATTGATGTCTAAGCAATCGGAAGCCTGAACCTATTGATTCTCTAATATATAAAGATTACTTATACATCAGTGTGATATGAATAAAAATTATTGTTTTTAAATATAATAAATTTAAATATATTAAATGAGATAAATAAAGCTTGATTGATTGATTACACTACCTTTTTTATGAGGAAATGTTGCGTTTAAATCCACTGAGACTTCTAGAGAGATGACTGCATCTGTAGATAGAACGTTTACAGACTAAACACACTTTTGTTGCATTTATTGTCGTTACCAAAAAATCTGATGTAACTACTGGTAATAATTTGATACAGTTCAAGTTTACCTCTAAAGATAACTTGTCTTTTTATTCAAATCAATTGGATTGGATAAACGTTACTTGTCTTTAGTACATATTTATATGTAAAATGTTGGCATCAATAAAACTCGTTATCTAATCTTGTACCAGGTAATTTCGGTATAAACCCTTTAGATTATAATGAGTATTTTGTCGTAATTGATAAAGGTTTTTTTAGTAGTATTAAAGATAAATGATACAGATCATTTGTTTACTAAAGATAAGTAATGCAACTACTTCTTCTTCTTCTTCCTAGCGTTATCCCGGTTTTATACCAGGGTCCGCTTAGATTGTAGAGGATTTGGCTGTGGGGACAATTTTAGCGTGATGATATATAACCTATAGCGCTCCTCGATAAATGGGTTATCTAATACTGAAAGAATATTTCAGTATTGTGATAGAGATAGGTACAAATCAATCAAACAAATAAACTCTTTAGCTTAATATCTTCTTCTTCTTCGTCCTAGCGTTATCCCGGTGTAGTAGTACCAGGGTCCGCTTAGATTGCAGAGGATTTGGCTGTAGAAGTTTTTGGATATGAAATTATATACATAGAACTTGCTGTATAAATTAATTTTAAATAAATAAAAAAAAAAAAAAATTTAATCTGTTGTCATGTACGTACGTAAATTTCTAGATTTTTGTTGATTTCACAGAAATGGCTTCACCCATTTTAATAAAATTTATATGGGACCACCTCTGGTACTGCGTTATACTATATATTATATTATGTCGGATATCAAATATAAACCAGTGCTAGAATGGGTCACCCATCTATCACCCGGTCGTAGCCAGAGCAACTTAACTTAGTGATCGACTCAAATGCTAACCACTGATTAGGCCACGACCTCCTCAAAAACTAAACATTGTATAATTAATTTAAATAAAGCAAAATTTTACTCGTGACGGTTTAATTAAAAATTAACATCAGTCGTTTAGATTGAAACTTTCCCCCGTTTCCGGTGCTGTTTTAACGCCTGTATTATGTTCGAGTAGAATGTTTAGGATTTTATGTACTTATGTAATTGTTGTTTGAAGTTAACTTAAAAGAAACATAGTATTATATAATTACATAGTTTGAAGGTAGATTATATATGTTTATACGTAACATTCGTAGATTTATTTTTGATTTACATTAGAATGTTAATTTTATCTAGCTTTAAAATAGTAAAAGAATCATCAAAATCTATTTACCAAGTCGAAAGCTCTGTGTTAACAAACATAAAAAAAAACAACTTTAAATTGTCAGAACTGGACCAGATTTAAAAGGGATCACAGTGGAAGCACTAGCTTTAAAATAGTAAAAGAATCATCAAAATCTATTTACCAAGTCGAAAGCTCTGTGTTAACAAACATAAAAAAAGACTACTATGAAAAGGTTAAATCCATGACTTATACAAAAAATGGCCAAAAGCATGTTAAGACACCCTTATATAGAAGAGTTCCCTATCTGATACGCTATAAACGTATTTGTTAAATAACTTCAAAAGTTGTTATCCGATTTCATTCAAAATAATTTTCCTAATGAGTTTTTAGCATGTTCTATCAACATGGAAAATTTCAAGTCTCTACGTTTTTTTTAAATGAACTTCCATATTTTATTGCTAGTCCGTGAATTCGTACTTCTCTTTGATGTTTTCAATTTGGCGGAAACTTTCTTAACGAAGCAAAACGCGCCGATCAATCAAATATCACCTGGTGTTGCCAACATAAATTTGATTTGTCCCACAATTTTAAAACTAGAGACGTTTTCAATTCGTTCGTTGCATTGACATTAATTAAAGGCATTCGGTTTGAGAAAACTTGGGTTTAGCTCAGCCGCTCAGGTAAGGAAATAACTCAGAAATATCTGTTGTTGTACAAAAATATAGAGATTTTAGGGCATTAGAACGGCACTAAACATGTGTTTCGGTAATTAATCCTTCTATTAAAAATAATTGATTGGCTATTTGCACCGGCTACTTCTGCATTATCTGCATACTATTTCGAGGATAATGCCACATTGGAACTTCTTAGGTTCCAATAATATTATCGATATCATATTTTACAAAAGTTTTGTATTACATCTTGCTTTAATTATTTTATATTATATTATATCTGCTCAAATGATTGTCAATAGGCTATCTGTCAATCAGTTTATAAACACCGATATACGACGATGTAGCTCAGATTTTTCTCGTGGTATCTCGTGTATTTAGCGTTTCTGTGCGATGCAGCGTAGTAGCCAATTAGGGAAATGGATGTACGTACCTGCACTATCTCTAATTTTTAGATTAGCTCCTTTTCATCTTAAAAGTCAAAATATTAACATGGTCAATTTGATTTCTATGTTATAATTTTGTCTTCTTTTTTATATTACAAGGGGAAAATGAGCAGGCGGTTCACGTAAGTGATCAACGACGCCCATAAACTGCCAGAAGGCTCGCTGATGCGTTGCCGGCTTTTAAACACGGGGTTTAGGCCACTTAGACACGGAACTCTCACAAGCCCAATGAAATGGGATGTGACAGTATTGCTTCCACTTCACGCCGAACCTATGTGAGAAAGAGGTACTGGTATCCGGAAGTGGACTTCACTGGTATTCGGTCGTGCGCATTTATTACTTTTAAACTGGAGATAGTGTTAACAAATTTATTTATAAAGTTTATTTCTTAAAGGCAAATGTGAATAGGTATATTTACTAGACTTTAGGTTACGTTTACTAGACTACGTTTCATCATAGACTGCATAAATGCGCGACATCAGACGTGATTGCAGTCAAAGCGCAAGCTTTTCAATAGCCGTGTCCTGACTGAACGAGCGGCCTCGCGAGGCTGCTTCGGATTCTGACCGAGGCATTTGCCTCGCGGGACTGCCTCACGAGGCTGGTCGTCCAGTCAGGACACGGCTAATAATAATAAAAAAGTAAAGTAGGTTAACATCCTAATTATTCTTTACTAACAGACCCATACACACATTACTGTGGTTAAATGTTTTATGAAAGAAAAAAATTGCGATTTAATATATTTGCCAATTATTATGTTATATTAACTGTCAAATTTTATTTTTCTGGCAGTAGAACAATATACATAAAAAGGTTTGTGGGCGAATTTCCACCAGCCGGCTGTCTCTAGTGTATAAAAATTAGGCATCTTTACCAATATTGTTTATTATTTCTACAAAACCAATGGTTTCGGTTTCAGTGTGGAAACGACCCTACGTTATGAAGAAACAGAAGTGGCTCTATGGATTATTATTGTTTCCTGTGTTTCTGGGTTGATTCTCATTGCATTGACTGCACTTGGTCTTTACAGGGTATAGTATAATTTTATTTCATGTAAATTGGCGAAAAAAGTCTAGAGTTAAAGTCCGCGCGGGGCGCAGACGGCGAGCAGAGGTCCTAGCACAAGTATTTCGAACCGTTCGAATCGAAAAGTCAAATTTCCCAGTCATTGGACCCTCCACAGTGTTAACGCGGGTTGCATTAGCATTGATTAAAAGCGTGGCAAGATTAAGTCTTGCCTCCTGTGGGACTGGTACGAACTTTTTTCATTTTATATATAGATGACTCTTGGACGGTTTGAAATGTTCGTGCTTCTCAGGTTGTCCTTGAAATCGTACGAGAGTTGGAAGATATTTTGGAGTAGGTATTTGAGGCAAGCTTTAAACTTTCCATATAGTAAAATTGAAATGGCCGTTATGTCTACTAAAACCTACTTGTACAGAATTTGGAAAATACTTAAATCCAGAACATTTATACTACATGACTTATTATTTTCAAAGTTTGATATAAAAATTCGGCTGAAGGAGTCGCCTCGGAGACGTAGGCTCTCCTGAACGTTTCCATATCTTTTTTTTTTCATCCAATTCTCTCCGTGTATTGGCTAAATATGTCCCACCATCTCCTCCTCGGTCTCCCTTTTCTCTTTTAAAGTCCCATGGTACTTGCCATGTCTCATATAGTAACTGCACCTATAGTACCGTACTTAACCGCAGAAGGGCTGAGGAATAGCGAAGCTCAATCAGCTCTGATATTTTCATAAGTACGACTGTCCATGTAATGTCACTGGGTGATATAAGTCTTGAGATTGTAGAATCATGCACAATGGTTGTCCCACTGCGCCTGAGCGCGGAAAAGCAGCCTGCGTAGAAGAAGAAGAAGAAGATTGTAGAAATCGTGGGGGTTCCAGGAATGACGGCAGACGGTCATATTAACTCTCCCCACAACCACATGCTCTCGAATTTAAATTGACCCTGGAACTAGACTGGGTTAACACTAGGTAGAAAATGAAGTTAATTTATATATCTATATTTGTTTATTTCAGTGTGGATTCCTCAGGAGGAAGAACAAAGATAAGCTCCATCGACTTAAACAGAATGTATACCGGCAGAGTATGGTAAGGAACCCATTGACGATATGCTTTCCAACAATATTTTGGCAGTTATTTCAGTTAACTGTTTCCAAGGGTGTCGCCAAGGGGGGTGGCAATCAGGGGCAGCTGTCTACCATTAGCATCCAACGCTTATAGACCCTTGCGAGCATCAGATAACTTGCAGAATGCTAATGAAAAAAATATATTTTAAAATAAACCATTGCAATATATACACAAATCACCATTGTGATATTGTGAACAGTTATTTTGTTTGAATATATGTGAATATAAAAAACAGATATTATGAAATAAGTTTATTTTCTTTTTTTCTTAGCGTTAGGAGATAAAGTAGGTAACTTAGTTGTTTCAGTTTGTTATTTATCAAGAGGGAAAGTATTTTACAGGTGAAAGCCGTAAAGTGGAATCTTATGTTTTTTCCTCTTTAGGCTTATCAAGTAAAAAGAGAATTATATAAGAAAAAATTTTATAAAAAGATTTTGCATTAGAGGCCAAATTTTGGACAATTTACTGAAACAGACTTTTTGTATATAGGTATGTATGACTAAAGAATATATTATTAAAAAAACTGGACTTCAAAAACCCAGTTACTTAGAACAATAATCATGCAATGCGAAATTTAAATTTTGTATGAAAGCAGTGATTTTTTTTTTTTTTTTTTATATTTATTTATTTAAAAATTTACAATATACTTTTAACATAAAAAAGAGCCGTTAAACCACATAAGGTTTGTCTCGGCACTTCGGACATTCACGAAGATGCATTAGATTAAATTTATGGAGCTAAAAAAGTCAATAAAAAATTAAAAAATACAATTAAATAGTGAAAAATTATGCACATGACTAGAAGGAACTCTTAATAGAATGAAAAACAAATATTCAGATTGTGTATAGGTTTACTGAAAACCTTGAAAACTAGAACTAACGAATATGAGAAGAGTTCCCGCTCTATAAACTTTGAGTAGACAATGGAAAAATATGGTCTAAATCTTACTTTTATATTTAAGTGATTTTATTATTGTAAAAGGAAACAAAAAAGGAAACAAATTTACTTAATTTTTAAATGACCAATTTTGTCTATATACCTATATTAATATTTCAGATTTGGCCAAGCTGGTGGGTTTGTCAAGCTTAGAGAGAGATTTGAATCAATAATGGGGTTTAAGAAGTCTGAATTAACTTTGTCTGCAATTAGCGATTATGACTTCATTAGAATTAAGTCTATGTACTAAATTAAAAATAGCTGTATTTTGTTAATGGATAAGTTTTTGTTCACACGGAACAGAATCAAAGACTGTATTATGACATTATAGTCTTAGTTTGATTTAATATAATCTGCATGAGAAACTAAACTACTTTGCTTTAATCCGCGAATGAATACGAGGGAAAATCGGTGTAATGCTGCAACACTATTGGGAATTTCATTTGTAGCACGTTCAAATTATGAAAGTCGAACGCAAGAATTTTGTACGATACAGAAATTAAACAATTTTATTATTATTCATTTATTTTAATATTAAAAAAATACAATGGACTTGTAGAGGAACGGTTTACAAACGAAAATAATAAAAACTACCAGTGATAATTATGTGTGCGAATATTGGATTTCATTTGCACGACAGCAAGTCTCTATATAAAAAAAAATATTTTGTACTATAGGCAATCCATAAGCAAGAAGAATCTATTTTTTTTTAAATAGTATCTTTTTGATATATTTTTAGCACGATTTAAGATCAGTGTTATAAGCAAACCTCATTTTTGCGACGTAGATTTTCTTGTTTAGATTCAGTCGCGGGTGAAGTGGTAAAGCTGTTTGGAGTAAATTTATAGTCGTTATTTATCTATAAGTAATTATATCATCTCATAAAGTAGAAAATTTTAGTACCTACTTCCCATATAAAATTAGACCGACTCGAGACTATAAAATTAATTAATTCCGCCTTAATAATCTAATTTATAACTTTATGGGTTGTTAATAAATTTATGCTCTTACTTTTAATGCGGATTAAAACCTAGTACTTGTGTCGTGTTATTGATGTCCTTCCTCTGCAACGCGATGGACCCGGCACCCGCACGGCGAATCCATGGAATGCTAAGAAATTCGTCTCGTCTCAAGATAGCTAGATAGCTTCTTGCTAAATTTCATGATTTTAAGTCGACGAAAAGTACCCTATAGGCTTTAATTACATTCGCAAATGTATGTGGAAATGTGTCACACAAATTGCCCATATCTTTTGATTGCGTATACGATTTTTACTCTTATTTTTATAGGCAACTTTGTTAAATACAAATAATTAGTAAATACATAGGACTATATGACACATGGACATCTGTTACTAAGGTAGACAACTTAATAGCTGTGTTACAGGTAACAGCCGCATGCTATACTCAAATATAAATACCTATATTTTTGAAATATATAAATACACACATATAGCTAATCACACCTGGACTCGAGGCGGGAATCGAACCCACAACCCACGGAGCGGAAGGCAGGGTGACCGTTGACAGCGCCAACGAGCCAGTCCAAATCAATTAGAGCTCCACGAAATAAAACAATACATGAAACTTAATAAAATAAAATGAAATGAAATTCAACGCGGTAAGGTCGTGGGACACACCTATGTTAAAATAAAGTAATATATATATAAAAAACATATATATAAATAATATAACTTACCGACTAACGTCAAAGAACAAACAAATCATGTGCTTTGACATTTAAATACAACAACACTTTGACCACAGTCTGTATTAATAGGTTAATTAACATGTTCAGCGTTAATTACCATAACGTTTATTTGTAAATATTATATACAAATAAAGCCTTTATAAATACCCAAAAATATCTTTTTGTGTAACGAATTCAAGGCACGCAGACAACGAGAATTCCATACAAACAAGGTGATTAATGAAGGTCTACACGCGCGGAAATAAGTTATAAACTTACCCTGAACTAAACTTATAAAAGTACTGTCGAATACATAATCAAAATCTGACAAAAACTCTTTAATAAATAAATATAATATAGAATGAGACACACGGTTTATCACGGGTCAGACCGGCTGTTGGCGTGGCTATGCGTCGTCATTAGTATACGACACAAGAGCGGATCTATTATGGTGGGCATGCCCACCACCTTCAAACACACGTGACGACACATTTTCGCGGTCTATTGAGATCAAAAGCCTAATACCTCCAATACCTTATTTAAATAAAAGTATGTATCAAAATCATATATTTTATAGACATATCAATTGTAGGAATGCATTATATCAATCATTAACAACTTTATACGACAACTCGTTACACGTACATTTGGCAAAAAATCAGCCAAAAATGAGTAGCAGTGCCCGTCCATCTTATATGAAATCTGGACCCGCGCCTAATTCGTCGCCACGCTACGCCACGCGGTGTGTCGCCTGAATCTTCATTTCTCGTTACACAGAGCTCGTATACTAGTGTACACAGCGTTTATTACTACAAAATATATTATGCAGTGTAGACAAAAACTTGAATGTGTTAAATCTGGAATACCCATCAAATGCCGGCCTTTGAGAAGAGTATGCTTTATTTAATATAATGTTCTCTAATAATAGTAGGAGATTGAATAAAATCGTACCAACTTCATTGTTACGAGTTTAAATAAATATTATATCGTGGCAGCGTAGCACAGTTGGCGCTACGCCAGCGGTCAACGACCGCTCGTAGACCGTCTACAACAACAATACGGAAAACGTACAACGATACAGATTGTTTTGGTCAGATGATAATATTGTTGGAAACTTATCCGTCAACGTTTGATATTGTTCGGTGCCTTGAATTTGTTTGTTACGTATAAAATGGTCTGGCCTCGTAACAGTAATATATTTGATATGATTTACTTAGACTTGAATTGAAGACATACGTTTTGATTTTTGGTTTTGCATTCTTGCATATTACTAATTACATAGTATAAAATTAAGACGCTGCCCGCCCTTTTACGCGTAAATCTTTTAAACTACGCAACGGATTTTAATGCGGTTTTCGTCAATAAACAAAGCAATTCTCGGAGAAGGTTTATATGTATAATACATGCATATTTTAGTAGATAAAAGCTGAAAATTTGAGAGATTTGTAACGTGGACGTCTACATTGCGTGCGTTGGCTAAACCTTACGAGATAGATCAAAATAATGTAATACGGAATTATATATCCTAAAAAGATCTACTAAAAAATCAGCAACAGCATATGTTAGATGGACATATGCCATCGATACCAAAGTATAACCCACAGCAACCATTTTTATCTTTACATATTACAAATAATAATTAAGTATTTACGAAACAATTTTAAAGAATACCGTATTAATTCTTACCTAATTATACATGCTAGATACGTAGTATATTTTTATGAAAGTGTGTAGAGTATACAACATATCTTTGAAATGAATATTTTAGAAGATATGAGAGATTTAAAACTTAAATGTCATAAGAGAGGCCGGGTGGAGATCAGTGGGGTAAGCGACCAATAGATAGCGCCATGGTTTAAAATTCAATATCCTAAACATTGGCATAGGACAACGTCTTCGTTGTCCACTAGTGGTACATAAAAACTTTCACGCGATACCTCAATTCGTCTTATCATATCTTAAAGCTACGCATCGCAATTTATTTCATTGTACCAACTACGCACCGCATTGTATCACTACGTTCCGTATATGCAATGTAGGTACGTCAAAAAATTCAAGTACAGGCAAGGAAATAGTGAATGCGCCCAAAGTAACAGGAAAAGCTACTTTTCTATATATCTTATAGATTGGTTTTAACTTATGAATATAATTCATTTTAGTGTTTCGTGTAAATTAATCAAATTCTTCATTTGATAATTTTGGTCCGTTTGTTGAGCGTCACGCGCACCGCGTCTTTGCGTATCGATCCGTTAGGACCAGCTTTTCGTGATTTCCGAAGATATTGCTTTTGGAGTTGACATTTTTTTTCTCGCCATCTCTTTTTAGGTCTCCCAACGTTTCTTTTCCCTATTGGTCCTTTCCATTCTGTTATTTTCGTTGTCCACCTTTGTCTTTAGTTCTGGCAATATGCCCTGCCCAACGCCATTATAGTTTTAATGCATATTCAGAGGTAACTTATCAAAGGTTTAATTTAAATTTCGAACTGCCTTGCACATAGAAAGCCGTTTAGTGAAAAAAAAAAGAAATGCTGAAAGAGGTATTTAAACAATAAATGACTTAAAGATAAACCTTTGACGACGACGTACAAACAGTCAACCCATAGGGGTTGACTGTTTGTTTGTTTGTGAATATAAAATTTGAAATGAGTAAAATAGTTTACTCATTTCAAATTTTATATTCGCGACAAAAATTAGCCTAAGTTAATCCTCAAACTCCAATCTCTCTCTATACAAAAGAGACGGCGATAGTGCTATCTCGCTCAGATGTTACTTGTGTAGGGTGCGTACTAGTGTCGGCCTCCATTTAGTAGATAAGCTGGTGCCAAATTGTTGGACGGCACGTTCCCATTACTTCGTGATTATCCGTATAAATAAAAGTGCTTTGTACAGTCTGCGAGAAGAATATTGAACAGTTGGTGTTTTATTGATCCCCATCAATATAACAAATTGCACGTTTCTAGGTCAACGGGAAGTACCCGGCTTTGATTCCGTTTTCGAATGTACTTGTATGGGAAATGCGGCATAAATGATCATATCTTATGTTTGCATTTAATTAGAGAGTTGATTTTTTTACAACCACTAGAAACCGCTGAGTTCAGTATTTAGTATTAATTTTAACTTTATAGATTAACGCATTCTTGAGAAAAAAGGCTATTTTTTTTTTGGAAATATATAAATACATACTTATTGATAATACGCCCAGACTCGCGGCGGGAATCGAACCCACGACAACGCAGCAACCTTTAAACAAACAAAAAATGTTAAATAATTTATGTAAAAAGGCCCAATAGTTATTGATATTTTTATTTAACACTTACGACACTTTTTTTCCAAACTAAAAATTTATCCACAGCCTTACTGGATACCTATAACACAGGCATTCAGTTGTCTACCTTAGGAACAGACGTCCGTGTGTCGTATAGTCCTGTATATATTTATTACTATTAGTTATATATCCATCGTTATGTTCATTTATTTCAACTGTACGGCGATCTAAGATTATCCGCAATGAGGAAATCCCGCGTTGCTATTGTTTCATCATGATTTCAAATGACCAGCTAAAGCCACTCGTTCGTTTACATTTCCAAGTGTCATTGTACCTTCCTTTGTGGCTTGGAAGGACAGTGAATTGTTTCTTACTAATACAGTGAAACCTTCATATAACGTACCTCAATATGACGACTTCCTCGATTTAACAAATTCTTTGAAATCCCCTTGAATTGTCCATAAGAGTCAATATAAAATATACCTTTACAATGCGAACATTTTTTGCGAACAACCTCAAACCAGTGCTAGAATGGGTCACCCATCTATCACCCGGTCGCAGCCAGAGCAACTCAACTTAGCGATCGACTCAAATGCCGACCACTGATTAGGCCACGACCTCCTCAAATTTTCAAAATATCTTTATAATATAAAAATAGTACAATATAGTACCGACTAGTGTAAATAAGAAAGAGAAATCCTAGTAGCACTAAGCTTAAAGATAAGTTAAGTAATAAAGAAGTTAACATGCCGTCTCGTCGGCGTTTCCATTAGCTTACATGATTTATTTGGCCGATACCGGGTATCAAATTCAAATTCAAATGATATTTTATTCAAGTAGACTTTTACAAGCTAACATCTAATATTAATAGCCTTTAATTTATAATTTACTTTAAGATTTTATCAAAATTAAATATAAATAAATAATTCATTTTAACCAACCATGTAATATGTAAGCCTACATTTTATTTACTTTACTTGGAAATCATGGTTTTTGTATTTTTAATTTGAATGAGCAAAGTTTTGTAGTACTTTGTAGTCTTGAAGGACAAATACGTTCAAACACTTTGAAGATCCATCAGCCCTGTACAGAGACATCAATAACTTTGGGATGAAACTAAAGAGACCATCTCAACTCTACAAACACCCACTTTTAGGGCATGCAAAAATACAAGAATTAATAATAAACCAAATTACAATAACATTCGTGCAATTATTATGATGCAAATTATATAATATTAAAATGTCAAATTATTATGTAATAAATCTAATAAAAATTGGTTAATGGCATAACATGTCAATAGTTTCGGGTCACAATGTAATCATATTATTTATATATTAATAAGATGTCAATTAGAGAATAAGAAACACAATGTCAATAATGAAAAAGGATGATTAAAATATTCATTCAAACTATAAAATTGTTGTATCATTAGCCATTCTGTCAATTTATTTTAAAATATGTCCTTTTGAAATAAGTGATTTTGTAAAAGCAGAACTTTAATTATTTTTCTAAAAGTAAAGTAGCCTCTGTTATTCCTTGTAACATCATATGGTTTGACAAAGATAAATTTGTATATTTATATTATAAACTCTTACCTAACTCGTTTCATTATCTATGTACGATGGGATTATGTATATCCTAATATATTAGTATTATGTTTGTATGAGAATAACAATATATATATCTTCTTCTTCTTCCTAGCGTTATCCCGGTTAAATACCAGGGTCCGCTGAGATTGTAGAGGATGTGGCTGTGGGGCAAGTTAAGATAACCGATTGCCATCTGACGTCATCCTCGGAACCGCCACGATCTTTACAACCTCACGACTAATATCACAAAGTGACATTAATCGGGTCCCACTATTTTACGTGCCTTCTAAAACACGGAGGAGGTCGAATGTCAAATATAAAACAGTGCTAGAATGGGTCACCCATCTATATACAATTAACAATTATTTAGAATCGTTAGTCGCTGTCGATCTTCATACGAAACCTACTGTAAATCAGTTAATTTACACTGAATTTTTTTCCACATCGGACCAGTAAGGCCTTGGAATTAGCGCGTATTAGTAGCAAACACACAAACAAACCCTTCTGCTTTATATACTAGTATACATAGTATTTATCTTTAAAAGATAAACATATATTGACGCACAAAAACAAAGTTAACAAAGCACTCAAGACAGACGGAGGCTGTCTGTCAGCAGGACTTTAAAAAGTGTTAGCTAATCCTTACTTTCTTTAAAAATCTATTAGACAATGTTCTCTTGTACTATAAATAGCATTATATTATAATGAATGTATCTGCAGACGCATAAAACAACTATCTATTCTGTTCAGGCATATCTCCTGATTATAACTTAATGTGTCTTAATAGTTCAAGAAACAGTTTAAATTATTTAAAATAACCGTTGTTTTACTGGAGAAAAACAGGCCTAATATAAACCATGACGTGAAATTCTTTAAACTTACAACATCGAGCGCCTGCAACAAAAAAATAGCAACGCAAAATCCAACGACATTGCCAGGCATATTTAGATAGGAAACTTTTCCCATTATTCAGAGATCTCTTGCGAACAAAACAACGACTTGACGGATAGCACTCGAGAATTCGCGTTAGCGAAGAAGAATCAAGTTTAACACAAATTACTGCGAGACAGAAACTTGTACGCCATCAATAGGGACAAAATAACTTGAAGTGAATGGGTAAAAGTGAAAATGAAGCGAAATACTTACGTAGGAGGTCAAGAATAAGACGTTAACTCAACTACTAGATTTTTATTGATTACTAATAAAAAGATACACTGGTGTTGTTCCACTAATCGCAACAAGGATGGGGCTTGTAGAATAATGAATGCCGAGCGCGGACTACAGAGTGCAGATTGCGGGATGTAGAATGTGAGTACTCGTAAGGAAACATTCTTATTTATAATTGACAGAATATAGAGTGGTAGAACCCACGCGCACTTAGTTAATCCTTTACATTGGCTTCCAAATATTAGGTGCCACTTAACTTAAAATATGGTACACAAATTGTGAGTAACTAATTGGGGTTGCAATTTCTTATGAGCGTCAGGTGCAAATGAAGTGCTTAGTGCCCGTCGCCGGTGTTGATACCGCGCGATGACAAAGTACAGCGACACATAAAACTTTTAGTGAAACTCAAAGTCCGAAGCAATGTTGCAAATTGAATTTAATATAGCTTGAAAGATTGATGATTGTTCTACCTATAGTATGAAGGCAAATACAATTGTATTTTTCTTCTTTTTCCTAGCGAAGGTTGCAGTCAGCTTCCGTTTCACATCCAATTCCCCATTCAAGGCCCCTTTTTTCGCGAGTCAAAAGAAATGAGTCAGAAATAGTGATGAGTCAAAAGAAATGAGTCAGAAATAATGATTAATAGCTAAGTACTCAATCATTAATTATCAGAGAAGCTTGTAGCTAAATCAGTGGTCGGGGTTTCGTCGATCGCCTTACTAAGTAGCTTTTAACGCGGGAGGGTGATAGGTTGGTGACCAATTAAAGCACTGGTCTTCAAGTATTGGACCTCCTCCGTGTGTCACGAAGTTATATTAGTCGCCGCAAGGATTGTGAGAGTTTCGGGGATGACGTCAGACGACAATCGGACATCTTAACTCGCCCCACAGCAACATCCTCTGCAATTTGGTCTGCAAGACTGGCCTGTTGCATTGGGCAGTAACCCTGCCTTCCGCTCCGAGGGTCTTGGGTTCGATTCCCGCCTCGAGTCTGGGTGTATTATCTATATGAATGTATTTCAAAAAAAAAATATTTGTGTATAACGGCATACTTAAGACGTTTTGTATCTTGTTCTTAACTTCATGTTGAAAGCGTTCATCTAATTAGCAATTAAAATTGCTATGAACTAATTAAAATAATTGTATTTAATAAAGGAATTTGAAAGGGGTTAAATGGTGTAATTCTTATAGGGGGTCAACCTAAAAACTTATTAGAAAAATAACTTTAAGGGAAATCGAGAAAAGTTTTTGAAGTTATTTAAGAAATACTTTTAACGCCTATCAAAGGTTCCGATTAAGGATCAATCAAGATCAAGGGTTCCGTATAGGCTATAGGTCCTCCTTTTGTCGCCGGTGGCAAAGAAACACAGGTTACAATTTTATTTATATAACTAGGGTCTATCAAAATTAATGTTTAGGTTTTTTCGTTGGTAGAAAAGAGTATATATTTACATTGTTTAAAATTGTGTATTAGATCCTACCAAAGTCGAATCATAGAAGATCTGGGCGAGGACAACGTGACCTACAGACGGCAAGACTACATTTTTGTAGTAGTCCTAACCTGTGTACACAAACTAGAGATTTTTTGTTAAGTTTATGTTGTTGTTTGTTTTGTTGGCTGTAAAATAAAAAAGTCTTTTATATTCTTAATGTCTTATCAATTACCTTAATTATAAGAATTTAAATTTCAGTACAATTGCTAAAGTCATATTCTCAAAGTGTTATTATTTTATTTTATTTTACAAGGAACACTTGAAATAAAGATTTGTGATCAAACTGTTTTTGGTTGTTGAGAGATCTTAACCTCAACCCTAATCGTATAGTTAATATATACATACACAAATTACTTTGTTTAGTTATAAGTTAATGCCTATGTCGAGTATCTGTTGACTAATCGATTGTTCTGTGTACCCTCTTCGACCGACAATAATTTTATAAGTGTAAGTTCTACAATGGATATATTAAACGGGTATCTTTGTCCCATTTGAGAGCTTCCGCTGTGTGCGCTGCGTAAATGGTTAAAGATTCGCAAAAGTCATGTATGACAATATTGTTCCCCTTTACAATTTCTAAATAAAAGTCCGCGACAGCATATATCTATATTTTAAGGTTAGCTCAGTATAACCTTTTTTATGCTAACCAAATTTGTTCTAAAATAATGCACTATTTTTGAAGGGTACTACACTATTATTAAAAAAAGTTATTCCTATAAATTTTAAATAATGGCTCGTTCAAAGAGCAAACATTTATCATAAATGATGAATCAATAAATGTTGATACTAAATCCGGCGAAAGGAATAATGTTGATTAGAGGTAGCGCCACGCTTGTAGCCGAATTGGGCCGGCGCGTCCGGGCACCAGTACCTCTTTCTCACATGAGATCTTTATTGTGATGATATATAGCCTTTCTCGATAAATGGGCTATCTAACAATAAAAGAATTTTTCAAATCGGACCAGTAATTCCAGAGATTGACACATTCAAACAAACAGACAAATAAACAAACAAACTCTTCACCTTTATATATTAGTATACATAGGGAAAACCACAAATTATATAAGAGAATCTATACTAATATATAAAGCTGAAGAGTTTATTTAGTATATATTTATATTTGTTAAGCGCATATACAATTTTATGATTTTATAATTAAATTAATTACTTATATATTGTCAATTATAAATTATTATTATTATTTCCGTGTATATACATATTACGAGAGACTTTAATAAATTCATAAAAAGGCAACTAGTAATATTAGTGGTAGTTGTGTGAAATATAAATATTTTTGATTTGTACAGGCAATTGTTGTATATTAAGAAAGAAGAATAATTTAAAGATTTCATATAAAATTTCATCAATATTAGTGTATTCTGTTGTCATAATATGATTCTGTTTTCATAATTGAGAATTTTTTTCACAAATGTCCTTCTTTTTATTTACATCTCTCTTAACTTTGTTTCCTTCTTAGTCCAGTAGCTGTGATGAAACAACTATTAGGAGAGGTATAAGGTTGCATTAGGTAATAATAATGATATTATACAGTATTCAGTTAAAAAAAAAGTAAAAAAAAAATTACATTTCATGAAAAGAATCATGTACTGAACCCATGGGATGCGTATCCGGTACGATGTCAGATACACCCGGTATATATAGACAAATACATAGATGATTGGGTTTCAGTGAAAGTAGGTTATGGATCTTTCCCTGTATATTTTCCTAGCACTTATATGGACTCATAATTAATATGGATGAATTAATTTTGATAGTAACAAAATTGTTATTTTACCTACTTTAACAACACGAACCAACTTAATTATTCTTAATAAAACGTGGTAATTAAAACGAGTGCCTTATTGCATAATATTTTTGTAAATAGTGTTGATAACGTAGTTAATGTAAGTAGTTTTAAACTTACCTTTATGAGACTGGTGTTCACTTTTGTGTCCAGAATGTTTGCTTTTTTTTTTTTCATAGATAATGTAACGATTTTTTCTAGAAATGTATAGATCAAAATGAGAACTTGAAACTTTAGTTTATAGTCAGTTTACATCGTGATCTAATGTTTGTGTTCTAGAAAATAACATTTGTGACCTATTGCTAAGTTGTTAATGATAAACGTATCGCATAAAAATAATTGTTATAATAATTTTTAATGAAATAAATTTTTATTTATATTCCAGTCGTATTATTAGACGGTAAGCCAAAATGCTAGTCAGGCGTCTGTTTTTTTTATTTTAAAATCCAACCAATAATCTTGTATAGTGCGTTCAGTCACAAAATGCAACGCCCTTCCACTGTCGAGTGCTGCGTTTTTATTGTAAACTCAAACTCAGGCACGCACTGTACGCTAATGATATTGACGAGCTTGCGTGTTGGCGTATACACGCTATTTTGTTCTTGTAGAGGGGAAAACTTTGGAGTTGCGTGCATTTTAAAACTGTACGCACCTCAGATGTATGCGCTATATCATTTTGAGATTTTGGAAGCGTTATAAAAAGCCAAATCAATTCAATAGATTATAGCGGAATATATGTTATTATCCTGGCATCTTACTCTTGAAGATGACTTGGCAAGTATCAAAATGTTCTGGCCATTCTCCAACAAAGCCCTTATAGCCATACAAATACGATACAATAAAGGGAAAGGATGGTCAGTTATAAAAACCTCGTTTAATTCAAATACAACACCAAATCACATTATTATATTTTCTATAATAGTTATACATTAATAAATTTTTCTCTTTATATGATTTCGCATAGACTATCTCCTTTATTTTGCATTAATACTACTTGTCATTACTGTTACAAAAATTATGAATAGATATTATGCTATACGGATATATGAGAACGAAAAAAACATGAAATTTTACTATTTTATTTTCATATTTTTTTTTATGAAAATATATAAAGTGCCCGTTACAATTCTTGGCGGGTAGATATTAATTTAATACACAATTTTAAATCTTATATTATAATGTTTTTCTCTCGGCCTAAGTGGACTATACGACACGACGAAGATCGTTACGTCTTTTTATTTTATCATTTAAATAAAGAGTCAACGATAAGTTTACAATAATTTTAAGCAAAAATACATATGTCTTGGAATGCCTATATTGATTCCACTTAATTTTTAACTCTGATTCTCCGTTATTTCTTTAATAAATGTCCAGTAAATATTAAGTTTATCCTCCCATATTCCAAGAACATCAAAATTTTAATAATATAGTAACGTTCCTCTTTTTAAAAATAAAATTTTTAATAGATCCGAGTGATGGTCAGTTTCAAGCATAGACAATGCCTTTTTTTCTTTAACGTTTTGATTACATCGTGTCATACTAAATACGCACATAGGACGATGACAAACTTTTTTATAACACTCTGCTTATAATCTAGTGTCTTCGCGGAACATATCCGAAGGTGGAAGTGTTCAGTGAAAAAATATTATTCAAATGACCTTCTATTAGCTGGGATAACGAAAGTCATTTGAAATTGAAAGAATATTTCTAAACAATTTAACACATAAAAAAACTATACTATAAAATTATGCCAAAAATAAAATAAACGTTACTATTACATATATATAAAACAAACTTCTAGAGCTAAATCTTGTTCAGCTTCAAACTTTATACTAATTTTAAAGATGGCGATATAACAATGATTTATATTAGTACTTTTTTTTTCAAATCTCTTATTTGATATGTTTCTGACAACATGAACAATAATTATGCGTAGAAGATGAACAAAATTTAATTATTTAAATTTTACAGATATTTGTTGTTATATCCGTTACACAGTACAATATGAAATAATAAATGCATCGCTACGACTAGAAAACTATACCCGTATTTAAGGGCATTGACTATTAAGAAATAAGAATACACTTTATATAGTTTGTACAAAAATCAATACACTATTACAGAAATAAATATTTTAGCCACATATTTTACGATGTTTTAAATGATTGATGAAGAAAATATGCGGGATTCATATGAATTGTTAAGTTGAAGTCACTTTAACAAACAGTGAGTTATCATGAATGAGTGAATGCCGTGAATGTTCTCATATTTCATTCGTTTATAATAAGGAAGAGGAATATCTTTAAAATCTACTCGCAGTAACCGCACTTAATGCAACAATACACTGCTTAACCGCTAAACCGCTAAACCGCTAAACCGCTGTCCTGTTGTAACATGTTATTATAGTCAAAAATATTGACACATCTACCGTAAAGGTACCCAAGTAAACCAATAGTTTTTGACTTGTTTGCACTATTAAATATAACGTCCGTTTATGATATATTTTTAGAAGACAAAATACATTTTAGAGTTTAAATAATTTTTCTTATGCCGGAGCCAGACATAGCTTCATTTGAATGATCATTTCAATGATCATGTAGTGTCGCCGGGGACTTTGTGTAACTTCACAAAGTTTTGTAGAACTTTGTAGACTTCAAGGACACGTCAAAACGAAAAGGTCAAAATTAAAAGATTCAAAAGAAAATTAAAACTGCTGATTTGTTTTAATTTTTTAAATAATATAATACATATAATATAATACATAAAATTTTTGAGGAGGTCGTGGCCTAATCGTGGTCGGCATTTGAGTCGATCGCTAAGTTAAGTTGCTCTGGCTGCGACCGGGTGATAGATGGGTGACTCATTCTAGACGGTTCGAAAATTATCACGTGTCACTGAATAAACTTTCCAACATTTTGATATTTAATCTAAATGTATGTATATATAGGTAGGAACAGCATTCAGTACCTTATTAATTTAAATTTTTTGTACAAAAAGAATTCTTTTTTTAAACGTATATTATATTTATTTTCAGCCCGAGTGCGTGCAAATCACAGAAAAATAATGCAATGGTAAGAAAAAGGGTTCCGTATCTGATACGCTATAAACGTATTTGTTAAATAACTTCAAAAGTTGTTATTCGATTTCGTTCAAAATTTTTATTAGCTTTTAGCATGTTCTATCAACATGGAAAATTTCAAGTCTCTACGTCTACTTGTTTGGAAATGCTAGGGGGGACCCCCTTACGGGCAGACAGACGGACGGACGGACGGAGCGAAATTATAAGGATAATACGGCGTCACAGCCATTAGTTGGCACTATTTCCTTTTTTGTATGATATCAATAAAAAGTTACCAATATAAATCAACAGTGGACGTTGTGCCTTACAGTTGTAACTATCAAAACAATGCGTACTGGGATGGAGGGATGCCATGTCCACACCAAGTTCTATCGGCCTTCAAGGTGTAATAGTTCTAAATACGGCGTCACAGCCATTAGTGTACATACGTATAGATTATGTTGAATTAAACGACACTTATTAAATAAATGACTCTAATATTCAAAGTTCTATCAAAATAAGTCTTTTGAGATATTAAATTAAGTGACTAAAAGGGCCATTTTTGTCCTATTTGTTGAAGTTTAACAAAAACATTTAATTCAATTTAGACAAAGTTACGAGTAGCCACTAGTATATTATATGATCTTACATAATCATTAATAAATGTGCGGGTAATTTCCTTCCTGTATTTATGCGTATTTTCCATTAAATATTGTACCAGCGTAGTATTTGTTAGTTGCTTTTACATTTTACTTTGTCCTTAAGAATAAGGACATCGTAAACGTTGCGGTACCTAAAATCCATTAATTCATTCCGGATTAAGTATAAAACTTATTTATTCAACATTCAACAAGAAAATGATGCCCTAAATAAAATCACAAAAATCTTTCATCTCAGAAATGAGTGGTTACAGTTATTGCCATCCTCGTCCCATTCTTGAGCGCGCAATGTATTGTGAACATTGGAAAGCAATAGTCAATAAAATGTTGACGCACAAAACAAGTCAACGACCCGCCGCGCGCTACCCCTGTTTAAGTACTTTTAAGTTTTATTTACATTGCGGTTTGATGTAACGGCGGTGGGGTTTGAACCGGGTACCTTGCGGATTTCAGTCCATACCTTATACCGTTGAGCTATTGAGGCTCGAAACTTTAACAACTTAGACGTGTGACGAAATGGCGACCAACCTTCACCTGTGGGAAGACACGAGAAGAAGAATAACTTAAATTCAAAGTCGCTTTATTCAAATTATTTTAAAGCTTTTGAGCATCAAAAAGATTGAATATGAAACTTACAAAGAGGAGATTGTTATAAAATTGTATCATTTACAATCTTACGATCTCTCTTTGATGTAATTGGATCCTTGGATATACAAATACTTTTATGTGTATATAAACCTTCTTCAAGTGTTCAGTCTTCAAGTGAGATTGTATTCGTATATTATAATTCATATTATAAAGGCGGGATGATAAGCCGCCATTAATGACGTTTTAAGGTTGTAGAGATCGTGGGGGTTCCGAGGATGACGTCAGATGGCAATCGGTTATCTTAACT
Source organism: Charaxes varanes (assembly GCA_024363005.1). Classification (NCBI taxonomy): domain Eukaryota; kingdom Metazoa; phylum Arthropoda; class Insecta; order Lepidoptera; family Nymphalidae; genus Charaxes; species Charaxes varanes. The sequence continues at coordinate 2,856,571 of JANCMC010040816.1, forward strand.
CGAACTGCAGCCACATCTTCTACAATCTAAGCGGGCCCTGGTACTTGGACTGGGATAACGCTAGGAATAAGATTATAGACCATTAATAGATAAAAACTGCAAAAAATTAAAAATTGATTAAAATATATATAAATATAAATTATAATTATCTAAGTACATTGTGATCAGTGTGATTACGACGCGTGCATACACCAATTTGGTGAGTTATAATTACAGTAAATATTGAACAATATTTACATAGTATCAGTGGATACTACAACTTCTATTTATAGTATTAAAGTATTCTTGTAAATCATAAAAGCAGCTTTCAATAAGATTTTTTTTTCCCCTAGTAGACATATTTAAATCATTTATATTTGTTAAATATTCATGCAGGTGATTGAAAATATTTACTGATTTGATGTACGGGTACATAGTGAAATGTAGTTTAAATTTAGATGATGGTTAATTTAATTAATTAATTTTTCTTGTAAAGTCAAAACCAATAAATTCGGGTCAAAATTATTTCATCATTATTTATGTGAAAGTATCTACCTCAAGTGCGGCTAACAACAAAACTTTTAGATTAATAATGTAAAACGCGACAAATGGCAGGTTAATTTATTAGGGGACGACGATGACACGCTTAACGTGAAATTAATCCAACCCCCAAATAAAAACATTCCAGCGCTCGTAACTCCGACCCATATTTGCAGAATGTTGAGGAAAAGCAGATAATTTTGCCTGGGATTTTCGTTCGATTGGAACATTTCCTGTGTATTATTTGCGTGCATAATTTTTAATATGATGCAAGTGGAATGGAAAATTTGCAATTCATAATGAATTTGAATTAGTGTCACTAAGCAATACTATAAATATAAAGCGTATTGACTTGTCCATTTCTATGTAGCTTTGGAAACTTTTTCTCGTTAAAGCTTAAGCATTTAATTACAATTCAAAACTTTGAATCAGAGCAATAAATATTAGCATTAAAGGGATTTGCTTCGTTATGCCATAATATTACAAAGGAAAGTATTTTTTTTGGTTTCTGCTTGTTTTGGAAATAGCTGATGAATATAAAGATATTCATTAGCGTAATGATAGTGCAAGTCTATAAAATTCTTTTATATAATTTAATGACACACGATCAAAAAAGATTTATTTTTTCCCCTAGAAATAGTATCTCCTATGTTTCTTCATTTATTATCTCCTGGCATTATAAATCTATAACAATTTGGTTATATCAAAGAGATAGAATAAAACAACCACTCACTCGTGTCCGGAGCTACGTCGTTTTCAACATTATGAGCTGTAATATTCGCTAAATTATAAGCACTCTTATTCTCATTTATGTTCGACGGCTTAATAACCTCAACCAATTCCACATAATCCACTTTTCTCAACACATCTGTGCTATTTCTATCTCGCTTATATAAATTATTATCACTAAAACTAATATCCTTTGTAGTTCCATTGCTTTCGCTACCGTTGATTTTAGCTGCTATTAAAAATTCAAATTTAGGCATATCCTCTGCAAATTCAGGTCGGAAAAGAATATCTGTTAACCTTTCCTCTCTATCCGATTCTGAATCTATCATTTCTTCCATTAGAGGACTTGATATGTTTAATTGTTTTTCATAAGCTTCTGCTTCGTTTTTAGGTATTTCTAATATACTAACTTGGTCTTGATTATAATTTTCAGATAGCTCTTCGTCTCTATCTTGTTCAGCGTTAACCATCGCTTCCATATTTGTATTGGAGCTTTTATTTGTTTCTTCTGGAGTCTCATCCTCACTTGCAACTATAAGCGTATCAGAATTAGAATCTATGGGTATGTTAAATGTATTACTATTATTAGAAAACTTCATAACTATATCTGTAGAATTGAAATCGGAATATGGTCGAGAATGTACTAAATCTGCGGATAATAATGCATTCAATAGGAAGAACATTAGTTTTAATTTGACGTTCGTCATTTTCTCGCAAACTTTCCCCTGTAGTCAAATATCCATTTTCTATATTAATGAGAAAAATGCGAGGGTCGCTCTACTTTTTTCGATCCATTTTCATTCCACCGTTGCCGTACAGCCAATCTGCGAACAAGGGAAACTATTAACTACAGAGTTTTTATAATCAGATTTAAGTGTTCCCTTAAAAGCGTAGCTACGTCTTGTTTTTCCCAGTCGCAAACTTTACGCTCAAAGCTTTAACAAGGCCAACATGAAATCATTTTTAGTTGCGACAAAGTGTTGCAAATGTTTTATAGAAAGCTTTCAAAGCTTGTTATTACTTCAAAAACAAACCAAGATATTAAAAATACTGTGAAGTAGAAAAATGTGTTCAGTTATAAAACTTTACGGACCTACATTTAAATTTATTTAGGTTCATATCTGCTTTTCATCCTATTTGTGAAATAGGAGAGAAAATAAGCTTGCTAAAGCGTTGAGAGTCATTCAAAGGCGAAATCCCTCTACAAGACGACGAATGTTATCTCTAGAAACGTGTGGGTTTACGAAAAGCACCAATAAATTTGACGAGTGTAGAGAAGAGTTCATGTTTTAGTAAAGAGGTTTCCCGCAGAACTTTTAACAAGAATATATGGCATATTTAAACCCTATTGTTTTTCGTAATGACTACAAATGAGAGCAGGTGTAAAACATAAAAAAATATTTCACTGTGTTCATTAATATATTTAAGAATTACAAATAATGTTAAATGAAATACATAGATTACTTGACCGACTACAATTTATAGAATTGTTGGATTGTCTATGGTAGAGTAATTAATTATAGGTAGCGCCATGCTTGTAGCCGAATTGGGCCGCCGCGTCCGGGTACCAGTACCTCTTTCTCACATGAGATCGGCGTGAAGTGGCGGCAATGCTGTCACGTCTAGTGATGGTACGTATTTTTATTTTATTTTATTTTTATTAGGTAATCCAACAGCTTTTTACATGTTTTATAACTATAAACTAAATACATGTATCTTAACAATCATAGCCAATAGCGGATTACACAGAAAAGTTCTTAAATATTAATAGACGCAAAACAATGCACTACTTCTTAATGTACTACCTCTTATTTACTTAATATTTGATATATTGATATATTTAAAAAAAAAAAAAAAAAAAAAAAAAAAAAAAAAAAAAAAAAAAAAAAAAAAAAAAAAAAAAAAAAAAAAAAACCAAATTTGTTTCAAAATAATGCATTACTTGCGAAGGTGTTTCTATAAACATGATATTGGCTCCCTATCAAAAACTAATTTTTTAAACCCCTAAGTGATAAAAGTGACTCACGTGGACGACATCGCGGGGTGCATCTATGCGGAAATCCATGACATGCATGAAAAACTAAACTACTTTGCTTTAATCCGCGAATGAATACGAGGGAAAATCAGTGGAATGCTGCAACCCGAAAGCTACACCACCGAATCCGCCATCAAATCACAGCACTACACTGACTTTCCGATGTGCCTTAACGCACGTTTCGCTTCGACACCGAAGCATCATGACTTTACGAATAACCTTTGTAGAAAAGCATTATAAGCTTCTTTGAGAGTGATTTTATAATTACGTTCAAGATTTAATGGAGCTTGAGATAAATTTGCATATACTTTATAACCAATATTTAATAATAAATAATATATTTTTTTATTTTTTTTTATATAACAAGAGGCAAACGAGCAGGCGGTTCACCTAAGTGACTACCGACGCCCATGGACAACTGTAACACCAGAGGGCTCAATTCCAATAAAAAGGTTCAACATTTTTGAACATATTAAATAAACATAAGAAAAACAACAAAGTTCATACTACGTTCAGAAAAATACGGTCATGCTATATTATTGCACGATTCACTGATATACAATACAATACAATACAGTGTTGCAACAATAGTCTGAATTTTGCGGACTCAAATACAGCATACATGTTTACTTATTTTCCGGTATATAAATCACAGATATAATTAATACATTGCTTTAATACGCACAACTTTCATCTCTTTGCCGTCACAACAACAACCGAAACCATTTGTTAATACAATTCTCAATTATGGTAGCACTGTTCTAGAGACATTTCAGTTGTGCCGCCATTACGATCGACAACAACCTTAGCTTTATACTGGAGCCAGACAGAGCTCAAAATGTTTGTACATTTTTGTCTTTATCCTGTGAGATCGAACGACTAAAACTGACCATGATTATTGCAGTCGATGAACTAAAAAATCGAACACTAATTCGTTATTATATAAAATGACTATTTTTCTAATTATAGGTATACAAAAAGAAAACGTGATTATACAGGGTGTATCTGACAACGTAACGCAAACTTTGTGATAAGGCTACATTTAATGCCCTAAATAAGGTTACGATCCCATTTGAAAATTTCTGGAAATACTCAAAAGTGACTAGAGTTTTTGACTTAATAAGTGATAGTAATTAATAGTTTTTTTAAGCGTGTGGCGATACTTCCTTTGTCAACTATCGATTATTTTTCCAGTAAACCAAAAACCTGGGTTTTTGCACCCCTTAAACCCATTTGAGAATTTCTGGAAATACTCAAAAGTGACTAGAGTTTTTGACGACTCGAGGTGGGAATCGAACCCACGACCCCCGCAGCAGAAGGCAGGGTCACTGCCCACTGCGCCAACGGGCCAGCCGAGCCGAAATGAAATGGAAGATATTTGTTTTTGACATTACACTAAAAAAATAAACAAAAAAAAACAGTAATCTTAAATTATACAAACTAAATGTAACTTAACAAACTAACTAGGTTAAACTTAAACTATTAGTATTAACTCCTTTGAGTATTTATCTACTTACGTTTGCGAGTTTAGTCCGTAAGCTTAAAAAGTAAAAGCCTTTTTTATCTGTTTTAAGACCATAGATTTAAGTCCGTTCCAGTATATCTTATCAGATCAGAAGGTGTCGCACCCACTCCTAATACAAGCTTTTAATTTAAGCTTAGTAGGAGGGGAAAAGGGAATATAAGACATACCTAAATAACAGGGCAACGTGCAAGAACGACAGGCTTGACATCATTCGCTACAGTAATAAATTTCGATAAAAGCTTCTGATTAACAGACACTTGAAATATTTCGTTCAGTTAGTTGGACGGTTCTACAGTTATTTAAACTTTATTTGCGGTCAGCAGTGCCTCAAGGCTAGCAAAACGCAAAAAAACACGAGCGACCGACGGCCCGCGTAGATTTAACGATTGCATTACTTGGTATTACTACAAGCTGTCAATAGGATATTGCCGTAATAAATTCCACAACAAAATACTGCATATTTGATTGTTTTGTAACGAGCCCTAAGCAATAACAATTTGTTTCCAATTTAAAATTAATTGTAGCAACGATGAAACTCAGTTATTGGAATAAAGTTTTCATTAAAAAGTTTTTGAAGCGAAATTGTTTACAGCATTTTAGGAAAAAAGTTTCGGATTAAATCTTTTTCTAGAGCGTTTGTTACAGACAGACATTTTTAAGAATAAAAACCTTGTCTTAACAAAAAAGAATAATCCATTTTGGTGCAGTCGTTCGGAACACAAACTACAACACTAATAAATTACAATATGATAATGTACGTAAAAAAGAAACGAGTTTCGAAAGAAAACATAAACATTTTTTCAAACTGTATACTATTTTACAAACGAAACGGCAAGATATCTTACGCTGATGTTGTAAAATAACATAGTAAGTGCATTAAGTCAATGTTATGCGAATTCGGTTCGTTATATTGCCACTTGACTATAACAAACTAAGTTAAAGCACTCCAACTGAGCACCTTTATACCTCGATTCGCACTTTATGCGCTTGCTCGAGCCACTCTTATAAATTTACTGTCCTTTTAATAGCGGCATTAATGCTTAAAAAATAATGCAGGCATTGCATTGCAAGTAAAAAACGTTGACCAAAAAATAAGTTGGGTTTAAATAAAGATGTGTTTTTAAAACAAACAGTAAAACATGTCGAGGTATTTTAAAATGCTTCTTAAAATATGTAATAACATTTTACAAAATGTTTTCTTTTTTTTTTTTCGAAAATTCGACTACGACCCCTTGCTCTTTCCGCCCTAGGTGGAGGCATTTTTGCTCAAATTTTAATGGAACTGTAGAACTACCCCTGTCTGTACTGAAAAACGCATTTATGCATCCCGATCGCAAATTGAAACCGGGAGTGTGAGACTCCCCAGTCGAGACTCACAATACTCGTTAAATCCTCTTGCCATCCATTATCTTGCATTAAAGGATTTTATCTCTACTCTGGTTCCATATTTCAAATAGTTATGCATAGGTAACACGAAACCATCCCCAGTGATAAAGGTGAGTAAACGATTTAATAGACATTTTAGGTTTTAGTCTTTCTATCTTCATCGCTTAGTATTCGTATAGTAATCTTCGGCTAATCTTATTTTTTAGTTGATAACATATGAACACTTCATCCCGGCAGTATTTAGGATATGAGCGTTAAAACTGTAGCTCTAAAAAAAATGTAAGCGAAGTGACAGAATAGAGCAAATTTATATAAAGTTTTTTTTTTAAAGCCTTGACCGTTGAAATCTCAACGGAATCATCTCAAGATTTGAAGAAAAGATTGTTGAGATTTCAGAAACCAACCTTAGGACTTTCAATCTGTCCTTCTAATGTTGAGGTACGGAAGTCTTTAAAATATGGTTTTACTAGTTATAATCACTTACAGCTGTAATTAAGTACGGCCAAATGTGGTTTCAATTATGCAAAATACCCAGAAACAGCATATAAAGACGAGGGGAACAATTGGAGCACTTATTCAGCTAATAAAAGCCGTTGATGCGACGCCGCTCGCTGCAACATGGATTAATGCGTTCCATTTAATCTATTAAACACTGACTCAGCCACCGACAGCAGAAAACTATTGAAAGTTAGCTTTAGAGGGCACTAAATGTTTACATTAGTAACACTTATTTGGAATCCTTTTTTAAGGTTCCGTACCACCAAAAGAAAAAAAACACTTTCATTATCCGTCCGCCTGTCAAGACCCTTTTTGTCGGGAACGCCTACAGCTATAAAGTTACTTTAGAATTACAGACTTCACTATTTATACTGAAGTCTGTAATCCCTTGGAGCTGCGACAAAATCAACCATTTAACGATACACAATTAATAGATATGGCAATTTATGTCGTATGTCACACACTAGTACTTTCAAAAAAGGAATCAAATCTATAATAGACGACTTCCCGTTGCCCTGGAAACAAAAATTTTGGTAAAAAAAACTCCAAAAACCGTAAATTTCAAGTTATACCACAAAAAAAATTGCCGTGAATTTGTTAAATTAAAAAAAAAAACTTATGAAGAGTAAAATTTTAAAAAAACTTCGTGATAATACGCAACCCTCAGTGCGCGAATGTGTGAGTACGTACGTAAAACGCTTTATTTTTCCTTTAATAGTCTTAACCAAACACAACTCTATTTTAGCATTTCCCATTTAAGGACCTCATTAAAATCCGATTCATTAAAATTATTGCATCTCACCAAAAAAATTAAATCAAAGGTTTGTACCCATTTTTTTTACATTATTTACGGTACAGGTAAGTTCATTCTTTTGTGACATATATGAAATACTAGCTGTCTCCCGCAACTTCATCTGCATAAAATTAAACTTGCAAGAGCTCTAGACTTGCTTAATCTGGCCCTATCCAAAAATTCGTTCTTAGCAGACGTCTACTAACTATATAACATCTCCCTGCCTTTTAAGATTACGTGATAAGAGATTTATGGCTTTCATATATATGTATAGACTAGGGGATTCGCCATACGTTGATTTGCCCGTACATATAGTAATTCTGCATTTTTTAGTATTTTTAAAATATTTTTTTCAGTTTTTCTTTCTTTCTTTTCTTATAAACTTTCCTTGAAATGAAAGGAAAAACCAAACAAACAGAATTCTAATCGGTCCAGCCGTTTTTGAGTTTTAGCAAGAATAACGATCAACATAGAAATAGACGGTAAAGTGCGACAAAAACAACAATAAACTTAAATAAAACTTTTATTTAAAAAATATGTGTTATATATCAGAAACTAAATTATAAATTAGCATTTTTTTTCTTCTAACTGTACAAGGATTAAGTTAGAGGAACGGATATGTAAATTAAAATATATCCTTGGGCTTTTCACAACAATTAAGCTTCTCTGAGTTGATATCCCTGACACACACTGTGTACCATATGGCTTATAGTGCCACTCCCTTACGAGAAAGGGTTTATCTATCACTCATTTCTATACAAATAACGCTACAGAGACAGCCATTGTCTTACAAGCGTTTCAACATAATACGTACAACCAAGAAGGTGAAATTTATCTTTGGGCTTTTCACAACAATTAAGCTCCTCTTTTTTTAGGGTTCCATAGTACTACATGGACCCCTTATAATTTCGCTCTGTCCGTCCGTTCGTCTGTCTGACCATAAGGTGATCCCCCCCCTAGCATTTCCAAACTATCAGACGTAAAGACTTCAAATTTTCCATGTTGATAGAACATGCTAAAAACTCATTAGGGAAATTATTCTGAACGAAATCGGACAACTTTTGAAGTTATTCATCAAATATGTTTATAGCTTATCAGATACGGAACCCTTCAGTATAAGCGTGTCTTGACATGCTCTTGGCCATGTTTATTTAATATTCCCATCAATAGCTGAGTGGTGTATGGCTTATAGAGCCTTAAAGTTTTTTTATCAGCACCAATTTCAGTATAAATAACAATACTTTACTGAGACTGTCATTGTTTGAATAGCGTGTCAACATAATTTTGAAATCATTATGTGTGAATCATTTAGGATGCGGTAAATCTTACTTAAGGTAGAAAGTTGTGAAGCTCTACAGGGAGCGCGAGAGCGACTGTATAGATATTCAAGGCAGCATTATTCGATAACCTTTGGCGGATAGAGAGTAATAAGATGAGATGATAACTATCAAGTGAACAACGTTCAATTTCTCCAAAATATGTAAACTCGTTTAATGTATTTAAGTCTAAACTTTCGCAACACATTATTTAAAACTACCCACTTTAAATGCATTAAACGAGTAGAGTACTGTTCATTAAAAAAAATATTGATATATAAGTGACGTTTATATAAAACAATAAGTTTTAATTTGTTTCCATGTAAGTGACTTGTTAGTCTTTAATGGAAAAAATAAAGATCTTCAAACCTAATTTCTTAAACCCTAACAAATGCACTGCAAACATAAATGAGAGATCTTCCCTTAAAATAAATGTTCATAAAGTGTTACCATATGATGAATTAGCTCATACATTGCGGGTAAAATTATCAAGTGGCAAATGAGGTTAAGAATGCCTTTACAAACTTTCATTCGCCGGATGCAAACGTAACGTACTTCATGTAGTTACTTCCCGGACACGTGCTATTAAGACACGTCCAGGAAAACACAAACGGATGGCATCCATAATAAAACGAAATCGGTCCTCTTCACCGAGAGTAATCTCCGTCCGTCTTGGGATGTTGAGTCAGTCACGCGCGCTCATTTTACACACAGGCATGGCCAGACACCAAAATTAAAATTTAAGACTATCGCGGGCATAGATTTAAGCATATACTCTGTCACTGCACTGAAGACGAAATATAATCGATACGGTTACAGCTAGATAAATATTTAAAAAGGTTTGTGTTCTGAGAGATGCAATGAAAAACATCAATTTATGCTTCATATATGTACATCTGGCGTCTGTGAACATTTATCTAACAATAAATATACAGTTACTCTAATCAGATACAGAAAATTGTAAATCTGAATTGCTATCTCTTGCAATCATCGTCTAGTTTATGATCTCTTGGCCGGCATTTCTACAAAAAGATTTGTTCATAAACAAATATCATTTAAACGTTATACTCACGTGATCACCACTTACTATTTTCTTACGGGACAATACGTACGTACAATAAACAACACTTTAGGGGGCATTCTCGCATATATTCTAAATTTAATAGCTTATAAAAAGTACACTAAAGTAGAACAGGAATCATATTATGATGGCGATAGTTTATTCAGCTATAGCCCTTAACATAGCGAAGGAAATGAAATTACACAATTGCACATATAAGGTAGAGGTCCCGGTAGTTATGTCTTGCTAGAGGTTAAAAGCTAATAGAAACGTTGGTAAGGTACAGGAAATATAAACTTACAAATTACTCTTATATAATTTCATTTTATTACTTATGATTACTATGCAAATATACGTTATAGTCTTGTAAGCATGTCTCCGTTCAAATTCACACTCGTACCCACAAGCTTCATGTTCAGAAAAGATTGATAGCTCATATTTTCGATTGCATACCTACATGTTATGTAGTTACGCTTATGATTTATTATTATTTGTGTACAATAAAAGTCACAGGAAATTGTAAGCGAAAGCTTGTGTAGAAAATTTAATAGGTAAGGAAGTTTTACATCGTACAAAATTTGCTTAACATGATACAACTTAAAAGTACATAACTATAACCAAGCCTTTTTTGTCACTTATTTTTTGTGTAGATATGGTTTAAAAAGAAGGATCTACGTGCCCATATATATTTTTCAAATTTTTTATTTTTTTCAGATTTTTGATATTTTCGAAATTTCTTTGGGGCTCTACTACTTGCTCCCGCGTGACCCCACTAAAAAGCCTTGCCTATAAATATACATATATACAAGAGTTGAAAAATTGCCCGATTCAAACCCGACCGCGCTGGACTATCGTCGTGGTCACTTCTGATACAAGCTTTTAAAAAGGTTACGAGAATATTAAGTACATGAAGAGTAAGTTTATGACTAGGAAAAGAAAATCCATTATTATTAATTACCGATATATACGTACATTTTATTTACAATCGAATGTTATAATACTATTAATTTTATGTATAAAAATATGCTAAGGAAAAGGCAATGTCCAATCCAAAAACAAAAGACAATCACGCACGCACTTTATAGAATAAGATTTTAAATAAATGTTTTTTTTCTATGTGGCCAGTAGCGGCCTGATGCTTCCACGGGTATACTTTAATATTGTTAAACAAAAAAAACAAAAATAGATGGAAACGGGAATAATTATATACCTGTACGCCTATTTTACGTAGTATACCTAGTAATGTTAAAAAGAATGAAATTTCTTTCTACTTGAAAAATACTTCAACGCTATAAGAGAGCAGTTGGCGAATCATCATGTCAACGAGAAATACCCGTTCTGGTACAGGTTGGCTATAATAACTTTATATACAGCGGATGCCGTCGGCGGGATGTGATAGGTTAAAGGCGATGCCGCCACTTTAAATGCGCATCTAATTCAAATTTAATCAAGTAGGCACATATTAATAGGAACTCCTAAGATCCTTACTAAAACAGCATGAACCGTTAAAACCGGTTTAGATATATAAGCCAAACCTATACTGAGCGATTGATCAAGGATTATATTGTAATTCTATATAACATCAAAAAAAATTGCACAGAGCTCTTGTATTACAATATACGAGTGAAAGTTAACGAACCAACTACACCTAAAATTATTTAAAAAATAATAATAATAACAATAATTAGGGCGCCTAAATCCGTTCGTATAATATTCGTATGGGATTATCACAGGATAATCCTAATAATATCTCCAGAATTCGGATAACGAGTTGGTCTCTTACGAGAAAATATACTATTTTATTTTTCTTACTTAATAACCGAAAGAGAACGAGTGGTCTAAGAGGGGACACGCTTTTGCCCAGCAGCGAGAATTTACAAGTCAAAAGAAAATTACTGAAAGACTATCTAATTTTTATTATTTTCTTTAAGCATACGAAAATATACCTACTAGCAATTGTCACGATGAATAAAAAACAAAAAAAAAATACAAAGGCGATCTCACTATTTATATGTATATAATTTCCTGTATACATTTAATTTCAGTATGGTAACAAACAAGTAATAGCAACGACATTAGATAAAATAACGGATACATTACCAGTACGTTCAACCTACACCTCATTATTGCTTTCCATTAAGGCTTGATAGTCTTCAATTGCAATAAAAAGTAATAAATCCCCATTTCTTACTTTATTGACATTATACTTAACAGATACCCTCATATTATTACGTACCTCCTTATTTCCTATCTCAACCTTAAAGTAACACTCGAAGCGTTACAGACAATAAACATTGTATGTAACGCTGCAACGCAATGAACTTTGAATTTTTATAAACATAAAAATTCAAAGTTCATCGTAATATTACTATTATATAGAACCTACTCTTTTCTACTCAACGACCTACCTTAAGTTTATATCAGTTAAAGATTGACAATATTTATTATATTTGTGTAGACCTGTTTTTTTTTCGTTACGTATAGCACCTATTCTGTACGGATGCATGGACAACAAGGGTAGATGTGAAAGAAACAAAAAGAAAAGTTATTATTTCTGTAAGTTATTGCCAATTTTGTTATTTTTATTTTTTACTCGGTTACTATCATTTTTTATTTAATTTAAGTTATTTTCTTTTTACCGGTTTTTCTAAAATGTATTTTTAACTGTTGTGTTGTTTGTGCTACTTATTGAATAAATGCTTTTTCTTTCTCTAAATCTGAAGCATTCTTCCGTCTCATCCTAGAACTACGCGAGGCATTGTCGATATGAGACTCACAATGTGGAGGCTTAAGTCCAGAGATCATCTAACAGGCGGCAGGTATGTCCAATCCATATTTCACTCGCCATTCTTAAATTCAACAATTGCTGGGCCACACCTGCCATTCGCGTTCAGGAGGTTAGCATTTAAAATAAACATATCAATCAATTAATCAACCATTGTAAATTACAATGTTGCTCCAATCAACCAAACCCAAAATGGCATGATTACAGTTCACACGGTGGTTTACAAACATTCAAATTGATATTTACCGCCGCGTAACAATAGCCTTTTCACGTCATGTTGACATTAAGAATGAAATGCAATTAATAATACCAATTATGAGCATTGCGTACTTACGCTTGTTGGTAGGTACGTAAGTCTCAGCTGTTTGACTAGTTGATTAACTGTATGGGTAAATCAAAGACGAGTCGTACTCGTATACGACTACAGATAAATTGCGTTCTTAAAAGACTATTATTTTTCTTATAAATAGCTAAGCCCCGCGACTTTATTCACATTGAATTCAAAACTTTTTCTAATCTCAATTATTTTGTATTTTTTTTAAACCCTATTCGCCTTTTTACCTTCATTCCTATGAACCTTCGTCGGACGTCGTGCAATAATTTCAAAAAATTGTTCTAACTTATGTCGTGACCGAGGAAAGAAGAGATTTATTTTTATATCTATACACTTAGATAAACAGAGATGACTATCGGACATAAATGATGATGTGGTGTAAAATAATATAAAGATAATTTGGAAGCTTAGTGTATTTGACTCTACATAATATAGGCTAATGAATATAACTTTCCTCAAGAGTTATAGTAACGAAAGGCTAAAATAACGGCTTCGCTGATTAGGTGCCAACTTGAGAAAACTTTACTTCCTCCTCGGTGTGTGGGCTTACGAACCATTACCAGGAGTGTAATTTTTGTAATATTATGGATACAAGTTTTGTGCAGCAACTATAATTATATTCT